>JALXJV020000003.1:20592244-20717434 GCA_024633595.2 Lepomis macrochirus
TAAGTATGCAATACTGCAGTACAGTGCATATTGTTATATTACATACCTGTTCTGTCTACGAAATGTTTGAACGATGGAAGACACGGTTGTTCTCCCAACATTTGGCTGCCCCCCCCTCGACCAGCCTCAGCCATTGTAAGGCCATAATTGAGAACATGGTCCACAACTGGGGCCCTTATTTCATCAGGAACTTGCCTGTCGTTGGCCTCTTCTACCTCTTCCTCTGTTTTGCCTTCCAACCCTTCCACCACGTAGCCTTACTGCTCCTCTTCTTCTTCCCATCTGTTGACCCTGTTCATTTCCTTGTTGTTCTTCTATTGTCAGATATTAAACACTGAGTTGTGCTCTGTCTATGTATACTAGCAAATTGAGGGTTCATGAGATGCACCTCTGAGCTATTTTAGAGAACTGGTTGATCATTGGTTGATCTAACATTTAACCCACTCCCCTTCATTGGTGAAAGTCAAGATCCACCTAAGAGCAATTTAGAAAATATTTACAAAAAAAAGTCTAATAGACTGTATAGAAAATATACTTGACAGATTTTGACTACATGTTCAACCATTTTGCATGTAGTGACTTATGCGATGAACTTGTGCTAAGATGTTTTGGGGAGTAAGACTATTCAGCAGAGACTGGTATAATTCATTGTGATCAGCATGACATAAGCAATTGATAATGTAGAAAACAGCAGACAATTGTACAAAATCATTTGCTTCAATGTGTCAAAGCATTTGCAAAATGTTCAAAACAATGAGAAATTGCTTTAATGATGTGCACAACTGATGAGAGGATGTGGAGGTTGAACAATTAGTTTTGAGAATTTCAATTCTGATCTGAAAAATGCACCAAAGCGACTGAGGCTCACTGTATATTTTTGTTGTTCACTGTGTATGGTATTGTGTGTATTGGGTGAATAGTCTGAGGGCTCTGTTGTTATTGTAGTATGTTGTGATTTGTTGTTGTCTATTCTTATTTTAGTTTTTTTAGTTTATGCACCATGGTCTGTAGGAAACAATATTAATAATTAATAATTTCTTCTGTATACTTGAATGTGGAGAACAACAATAAAGTTTGACTTTATTTAACTTTGATTCTGACAACGTGTTCAGCCATTTTGCATGAGGTGACTGATGCAATGAACTTGTGCCTTTTTGGGGGTAAGACTATTCAACAGCAACTGGTAGAATACATTGTGATCAGCATCACATAAGCAATTGATAATGTAGGAAACAGCAGACAATTGTACATAATCATTTGCTTCAGAGCATTTGCAATATGTTCAAAACAATGAGAAATTGCTTTTATGATGTGCACAAGTGATGAGATGAACAAGTAGTTTTGAGAATTTAAATTCTGATCAGAAAAATACACCAAAACGACTAAGAAAAACTGTAATATGTCACTGTAACAGCCTCCACTCTCCTGGGCAAGTTTTCCACAAGATTTTAGAATCCGGCTGCAGGGATTTGCAGAGATATTGATGTTGGATGATAAGGTTGGTTTTCCAGTTCATCCCAGTGGTGTTTGTTGGGGTTGAGGTCAGGACACTTGGATTTCTTTATGGACCTCACTTTGTCCAGGCGGGTATTGTCATGTTGAAACAGTAAAGGTTGCTGCCACAAAGGTAAAAGCTCACTTTTGTCTAAAACACCTTAGGCCCTTTTCCATATACAACATTTTGGCTTGTTGTAGTAGGAAAAGCACAGATGTTCCTAAAATATTACTAACTAATATATAATAATATAACTGAAGTCCCAGTAAGCCATGACAATATGACAGCGAGACAGCATTCACAATACCAGGACTTTGCAAAAGCAGGAAAAGCACAGGTTGAACAACTAATATTAACAATGGGGTCACAGGAAACCTCTCCAGTGAGCCATGTGCAACACCAAACCCTGAAACTGGCTCCTGAATGGAATACGGCCACCATTCATCGTATTATTTACACCTGTGCTTTTCCTACTATCACATGTCAACATGTCTTCTGTGAAAAATGCCCTCTGAGTGCTGTAGCAATGAACTTTTGGAAAAAATGTGAACTAATCAGCATCTGTCCATGAAAAATGGTCCCAGACCAAAAGTACACAAAAATACATGGACAGGATATTCCATAGACACTTGGCCTTGCAGAATATGTTGCCCTCTCTTCTTGTTCAGTGCAGTTCAGTTTAATATACTTGACTGGTACGAGTGTCACTCAAATCAGTTTTGCAAATGATGAAATTACAGTGTTATAGTAATAAAATGCTCTCTCTCTCTCTCTCTCTCTCTCTCTCTCTCTGGCCTCGTCTGTCTCTTTCTATCATGATGAGAGAAGGAAGGTAATGGGAAAAAAAGCTGAACTAGAGAGTGACTGTGGTGTGTCTAAATCTTTAATTGGATTTTTTTGTAATCTCTGTTCTTCAGTGAAATGAAACATTTGGATTTGTTTCGATTCACCACAGCTCTAGCAACTGTCTTATGCCATTTCAACAAAATGGAAACAATGACGCTGTGTGTGAAGCTGTTTTGTAGGTTCGTATGATTTTGTCCAGAACTTTTTATGTGTGGGTGTGCACACACATGGTTATGTAGGTGTATGTGAATGAATTTGTGTTGAACATGGCACTATTGTGTGTGTGTGTGTGAGTGTGTGTGTGTGTGTGTGTGTGTGTGTGTGTGTGTGTGTGTGTGTGTGTGTGTGTGTGTGTGTGTGTGTGTGTGTGAGAGAGAGAGAGAGAGAGAGATGAGATGGGGAGAGCAAGAGAAGTGTGTGTGGGGGGGTTCTTTTATCTCGTAAAGCAGACGTTTTGAGCACAGCCGTGACTATAAGGTCAGTGTGAGTCCTGTGTTTTAGCCCCAGGATGAAAAGCTAATAGCAGAAATGACAGAGAGGGAAACTGCAAACAGGAGATAAGGCAGACAGAAACAAAATGGCCATCGCTGAGAGGGCTGATTACAGAGCCGGCATAAGTGAGGAAAAGAAGCTAGAGATTGAGAGGGGGGTGGGGTGGGAGAAAGAGCAGGATGAGTGATACAGAAAATGAATAGATGGATGTTCTGACCTCTGGACTATGAGTTACATTCAAATGATTCCCAGAGAATTTTGAGAAGGTGACCTGTCCTTTCTGTAACACTAAAAGCACAATATTATGCACCTGTCACTTTTATGTTTATTATTTCCAAAGAGAGAGAAATGTAGCTGCCTTTTCTGGACCTATGGTACCTTAATGGAATGCCAATTGTGCTTCTGTGCTGTCTAAAAGCATCCAGCTGAAGTTTTCCATTTCGGTCAGCATTCACATGTGATTCCACCTATTTTCCCACGATCAGAAAATGTATGTTAAGTACAGTCCCAAGTTTCAAGTTAGGGGACCTAACAGCATGTCTTTGATCTGGGAGTCACATGAAACATGTCAAAGATGGTGCATATAGAGACAGCCTTTGTATGTGGTTCAGGGAATAAAAATAAGATGAGACTAATAGAAAGAGTGGTGACTGGAATTTCAGATTTTTTTCATCATGCAGTTATTTGAACATTATGAATCAACATAAGGGAGCACATGGCGTATTTTTGGTTATGGTGCTTGTTCTCCCCCTTGTGGTGATTATTACACATTACACTAAACAGAAAATTACTATGAAGCAAACTTCCATTATACAACTGAAACGTGAAGTGCATCTATAAATTGGGGCCCCATATCAGTCTATATTACATTAAAACACTAAATCTCATAATACTTTCTTATAATATACACATACATTTATACATCATTCATCAGAGCAACACAGATCCCTCTTGCTCTCTCCAGGAAGGTCAGTGAAGGGTAAGCTGCATTGCAGTTCCTGTTGAGCAATCAACTGATTTCTCGCTCAGAGACATTTCTGAAAGGCAGACAAGTAGTCTCTTTGGTCGTTAGTCTTTCACTCTAGAAATACCCTATACATGACTGTGAATAGTGTTAATAATACAAACATGCAGACAAAGGTACTCAGCCGTCCTATAGATGTGGGATTTTAAATTCCACTTCAAGGGGTTGTGTGAAACCTGATTTACATGCACTCATTGGTCATTTTATTAGGTACACCATTAATGCAATCTATAACAACAGCCGTGTAATAAACATATTGTCACACTCATAATATTCAGTTTCTGTTCTTACTATGTTGTGTTAGTTCTCTATGGACCTAGGTTAATTTTTGAGGGATGGCTTTTAGTGGACTCCAATTTGCTGAGAGGTGTTTATGATGTTGTTTCATTTGAGTGGACAAATAACTCGCTATGATGCGATCTAATACAATGCCAGTCATTTTTAGCCTGACAAAAGTTGACATTATAAGAAATGTTGAATTTATTACATGGCTGTTGTAACAGATTACATTACTTTTCAAAACTAACAATTTGACTTTCAATTTATTCAGTGTTAGACCAGTTGTGCTTGAATATTTTGAAATGCACAATGTCTCAGGTTTGCCCCACATGTCAGACTGCTCCACTGATAAAAAAAACTGTATTCTTTAGCTATATGTAAACTCTTACAACTGGTGTCCAAAGGTAAAATCATCAACAAATCACTGTTTACCTGTACACCTATTTTCTCAAACTGTACCAAAAATAAATCATGTGTACCTGTACCATTGCACACCATGCTGCATATTTATAGTATCATTCATCTTTTAACATCTTGAGACAATATTAAAGATCACTAAGTATAAATACCACACATGAAATATCATGAAACCCACCTGGTGGAGATCTGTGCTCTACTAAATGCATTCTTCTAGTTAATCTATGTTTCTTTCTTTTTTGTTGAAGGGACCAAGACTTCTTTTGGCGAGTTCCTGAGGATTGAGGAAGTTGTATGCTACATGTCTACAAAAAAAGGCAATATGTATATAACCAGAATAAGAGCTTTTTTTTGGAAATTCTTCATCTTTCCTATTACTGCTAATGAAACTCTCTTATCAATGAATCATCTGGCAGGAGGAGTGTTCAAGTCAATTTTATGAATAGAACACAATATCACAAATTTGCCTCAAGATCTTATGGCCATAAAGTCTATTCTTCTCAGAAGAAATCTCCTATGCTAATGATCTAATGGCAAAATGTTGCAATGCCTTCTAGGGAGCACAGTACCTGTTTGTAAACTGCTGTAGTTCATCGCCAAGAATAAGAATATAAAAAAATGTGCAAAGAGCTCACTTTTGGCTAGTTCATTTGTAATACTTGTGTTTTCCCACTGGGGAGCAGAACAGAACATTTATGAAAGTCTTGACAAAGTCAGTCCAGTTCCCAAAGAAAATGATTCACAGAGACCTTCTTTTCTCCATCCATTTTAACAGCAAGCCATGTTGCTTCAAGTGTTTTAGTCCCTTTTGAATTCAGCTTTTGTTAATATTTATTTATTTAGTTTATGATGAATTAGCGCCCCCCAAACTAAGGCATGCATCAGATAATTTGCCTTGTGTGTCAGTTATATTGCCTAGCCCTGCACAATCCAAACTCCCTCTGCTTCCTCATCTTTGCCCATTTTCTTCTATCTCTCTCTTTGTTTGCAGTTCTCTTGTCCATTCTGCCTCACAGCAGCTTTTGTCTCTCTCTCTCTCTCACACACACACACACACACACACACACCATGACCACCACAACTGTTCACAGGACAGTTCTGTCAAGCTCTGTAGATTAGGTGTCCCTTGGTGATTAACTATTGATATAGAGCTCAGGTAACACACCTGATATCTGGGTGGACAGGGAGGGGTAGAGTGAGGGAGGGCGATTAAGAACAGCATAGGAAGAGCGAGGGGGGAAAGTGGGAAAGAGACATAATGAGAGAGCGTGAAGGCAGGAACCAGTTATCAGACACATGAGCTCCAAATCTAAATGCAGGCCCTCTTTGGATTGGAGGGCCGATTGGATGTGCAGGCCCAGTAGCCAATAGAAAAGTGGCATTTTGTGATGATTCAGGGAATAGCTAAGGAAATGGGATGCCAAGGGGAGTGAATGTATCAACATAGATGAACATTGTGTGTGTGTGTGTGTGTGTGTGTGTGTGTGTGTGTGTGTGGATGGCAGATGCATACACAAATGGATTACTCTTAGAGAATAAACGTTCATTTGTCTTAATCTATATACATCAAGACTTTGCTCTCCACACCACCACCCCCCAAAAGTACTTTGCATTCCCGTTAGTTTACATGCACACAGTGTGTGTTTACCATGTCAACAGATCTGTATGACAGTCAAGTCCCTGTGTCAGCAGTTACAATGAACTCAAACCCTTAAATTCTTGGTCTCCACCTCTTTTCTGCGTGATAAGCATCTGTCCTCTCTTGACTGTTTGCCGGTAGGGAGTTAACGCCCAAGCCCCTTTCCCAAATCTATCCTGCAGGTGAACAGCAAACGGCTTTTTCCACTTCACACAGTTAGGTGTGTTTATGGTGCTGTATTTCTGTATATGCTTTACTAAGTAATCTATGACACAGTCTTCGCAATCATCTGCTGTTTTTTGGGGGGAACAATTTGTGGCGTTTCTGTCGATCTAGAAAATACAATTTACACACATTTGCACACACTGGTGCAGATGGTGTAATAATGTGGCTCAGCATGACAGTTTGCTGTGGACAGCTAATTATCTTGCTGATTATAAAGATATATTATGAGCATTTTCGCCAATATGGTTTGCTGAATTCCAGCAACATCAGGAACTTTATCTTCTAGCCCTCAGTCATCAATCTTTTAGAAGCACACACACACACAAGGTGAGTGAGTGAAATAGATAGATAGACCTTTAATACAGCAATTAGTTGTAGGGCAGAGTGCGCACAGGTATGCAGGTTGGCTGTGCTTATACAGTCCTGCAACAGCCACAGATACTGGACTTTTTTCCATTGTTTGTCAGAGCAGTTGATTTATTGATTGCTAGTGTAGGCAATAAATAGCCTACACTAGCTTTAAAGACATAACTTTAGGCTCTGGGGAATTTTTTATACTCTTTTAAGCTAAATAATTAATAAATTGGTGCCATAATATGGAATATCAATATGTAAAATACCAACTAACCAATTATATTTGAACATTATGTTTTTAATTAAACACAGTTATTCAAATTTTCATATATAGCATTCAAGCTTTTCTTCTTTTTCAGAGCAAATATCTTCCTATGATTTCAGCAATAGGCTATTTATGATCATAATCAAAGGAATATGTCATGGAAAGGTGACCAGTTGTTGGCCTCCTTTAACAGTCCAAACTAACCGATGGCCCACATCCCAAATGTTGACAGTAGCCTAACCATAACAACACAGATGGAGTCACCTGCACCTGTGTGAACAGCCTACTCCACCCTCATTGCGCTGTACACACCAAACCTCTCAGCCTTTTCGCCCCTCCTCTGCAGCTCCCTTCCTTTCCATTTTGCCCACCGCTAGTCCCGCCTTTCACCGCCCTTGTGAAAGGGACTGCGAGTTTAGTGATCCCTCTGCGCGTCTTCGATACCCGGGGAACCATTTTACTGTACAGGCAAGTCCTCACCTCTTTTTGTGTTTTGCCCCTCCAACTTTAAATTCGGTTCAAAAAATTGGGACTACTGCAGTTTCACTCCTACACCTCTCCGGAGCATTCAAGTCACAAGGTAAGGCCATCACACAGGCGAGCTAAGTGTTTGCCACAACAGGTGTAACGTAAACTCTGACTATAGTTAACTCAACGGAACTCCACCGTTTTCAACCTTTTTCACACGTTTAGTGTAGTATAAAGAACAACTTTATATTGCTGAAGTCGATACCTGGGAACTATACCGCGCTATTTGGCAATTTTTATTGAAAGCTCAGGTGCGATAGTCGAAACCTCCTGAGACACAGGTGTAGCCAGGTTGCTGTGTTGCGTTCATGTCCGTTGCGAAACGAAAATGTCACCACGGGCTTAATTTGTCACGATGTATTTGTGCATTCACTTTTGGATTTATTCGGTAATATTTCAGTTTTCTGTAGGATCATTATTCAGTTTTGAAAATATACTTTGCTATTCCAAAGCATAATTTTAATCAAATTTTTCTTGTCTCGATAGTCAGAATGACTTTATGGCTCTGTTAGTCCCTGGTGAGCTTTATCACCCATGAGACATGCACTGGGAGATATTTTAGTTGTATATTAAGCTGCAGAAAAGCAAACACTGTGATAAAACACAGACACCCTGCCAAGCGATGCTGGTATGACTTTTTATGAGATATTATCAGAGTTGGACTTTATGATTCCATTACAGCTGTTGGGAGGTTACAACTCTACCTCAAACCCCACGTGTCAAGCTGGCTATCCACACACACCTGTTAATCCTGTTGCACCAATGCTAAACGATCACCTGATGTTTGAAAAAAAAGAACAACTTAACTATGAATCTGCAGGCCACAGTAGAAGGCAGATCTGCCTGCTTTCAGATATGCAAGTTATTTCCAAGCATTAGGAGACTGTTGATTGATCTGAGGATATTTTAAAGCGTAAATTTATACTATGCCTATGAGCATAGTATAAATTAAAAACAAAGTATATATACTTTGTTTTTAAAAACTAGGCTACTACATCAACCGATCTTCACATTCACTGGTGTTTCCGTATTTGCAGTACATTATGTTAATGAGATACTGATGGTTACTTGAAACCTTCCTGCTTAGTTTCAGTCCCCACAACCACTTTTAACTCTTTGTAAGTCGGAGCCTGTCTGTCAAATCGGGCTAAAAATCGTATAGCGTGAACTAGGCTTTACGAAAGTGAGACGAAGTAGTATGCTACTGGAAGTCAACCGTTAAAGGAAAAGGTGAGGCAGGAGAGCTGATAGGTAGAATGAAAAGGGTTAAATAGGACACTATATAGAAATAGGACTCTTTCTTTCTTTCTAATAATCAGAGCTAACCTGATTTTGACTAACCTAGTCTAGTCAGTCTTGCCCTTCAAGGGGACCTGCTTGGATTATTTTACTGCAAACAAACCTAAACTTAATCACACTCCATTTGAAAGATATGAGGCAAAATAAACAACTTGGGCTGACTTATGTTTGACTTAATATCAGTTCTTGGAAGTCACATCTCCCGTCTCAACAGGGAGCATGTAGCTAATGAACCCCCACTGAGGAGGCAGCAAGCCTGCTCCTCCCGCTGTGCTAAATCAAGAGAATGTTAGCCTAGATTATGGTATTAGAGAGGGATAATTGCTGTATAATTACTATCTTGTGTCGCTCTTGATGGATTAAAATTCTTCCTGCCGAAGTTCTAATTAGTTTTATTTTTCAATGCACAACCTAAAACTGCATTACAGGCCAATTCATGAAATGGAAGGAGTTATTTTGTTGGTTTAAGCCTAAATGGTAGTTGGTTACACAAACCGCTGACTGTGTTTTTGTCATTCTCAACTCCATCCATGCTATTTTGCTCTGAGTGTAAGGAAAATAGCATTTACTACAAAACATGGTTTTGCACAGTTATCTCATCTGTGAGGTGGTTTTTACAACGTCTGGGCTACACTTCCAAATGTATATCTATATCACAATATTAATAACACATGACCCGCGTATAGCACAATATAGCATTTTTGCATAATCATATAAAATAATCTGATTGATCTTTAACGCAATGACTTGTGTTTGTATATATATATCCAAATGATCATATTATCACAATATGACTCATTGACTCTAAGCAACCATATTTAGTTGCTTTTAGGTATATCTCAAAAAATCATTTTATTAGTAATTAGATATAATTTATCTATTATTGTTTAGATATTTAAGAATTATACATGATTTAGCAAAAACAATATAGTATAAATGTATTTTGCTGTACACAATATTTATGAGTTAGAGTTAAAAGACTCACTAGTGTAAGTCCTTTAGTAAAGGAAATATGATGCTCATGCAGGTAGAGGCATTGATAATAAATTTTACTCAACTATAGGTTCAGACATTTGTGTCACTTTTAGCTTTTGATGTTATCTTATATCACAGTAGCAATATAATAAGGCCTATAAAAGCTTTAAAACTTTTAAATATGTTTCTCTACTGTTTCAAGTTATTGTGCCGTCTTCATCTCCACTTTGTCTTCACCATTAGATCAGCCCGTCATTTTGTATCCTTCAATTCTCTTAATCCAGATAATTTCCTCAGCCCTCCTTGTGTGCAGGGTAACCAGACTCCGTTGTTAGTAACTAAAGTCATGACGCACCACGGTCCCTCAGTAGACAGTGGCTAGTTTCTATAGTTACTGTCAACAGTCTGGGCAGACAAGTGTTTGTAACGATATCCTCTGGACAGTGCTAAATAAAATGGTGGCCACCTTGAGTCCTCATCCTACCAAGCTATTGTGGACAAACAGGTGGCCAATACACTTTTTATAATCCTGTTAAGATTCTATCAGGAGGTATTCATGCCATTTGTCATAGATTCAGCCGTAACAGTAATGACATCAATGACTATAAAATACAATGCTAGAGAGACGTGTTATGGGGCTGAAAAGAAAATAGAAAATAACCACCAGTACTGTACAGGATTGCACGGTGCTGCACCTTATCACAGAACACACTTAACAAGAGGCATGGTACGCCCTGGACAGGTAGCCAATCTGACACATACAGAATCACATTCACACTCGCATCCATACCTTTCAGGCAGTTTACAATTGCCTATTCCTCTAATCTTTAGGTCTTCACACTATGAAATACAATCTACGTGAACACAAGATCATTTAAATTCCACACAGGGAACACCCAGTTGACCAGGTTTGATTTAAGCCCTGTCCCATTTTATTCATTTGCTTAACTAGGTGTAGCAGTGAATTGGATTACACACTATGCTAACATGCATAATGCAATGCAAGATGCTTCCCTACAAGCCCTTGTATATCAGTTTATTTTGGTCTCATCTTAAATGTTGAACTGATAGTCTACATTGTGGTCCAGTAGTCAAATAGCTGTATGATATCTCCAAGATGGAGATGGTAGGCTACAGAAATTATGTAAATTCTTCAAGAATTTACTCATCTGCTGCCACATTGTGTTTGCATCAAGTAAAAAATCTCAACTACTTGTTTTGCTACACAAGACTGGGACATGCAGGCTTAGCGCCTGCATATCCCAGTCCAAAGCCACAATCAAACTATTGATCACAGAGTGTCATGTATACATATCCCTTCAAAGGTCAGCACATTCCTTGAGGCATAACAACCTGTGGAAGGAGAGCATGGGTTAGTCATTGTAGATTAGGAAAACCTGGACAACTGATGGCTCTCCATGAAGTGGTTTCCAGTGTTGATCATTTATCCAAATGAGAGTGAGAAAGAGTGCAGGCCTATAGGCCACAGGCTGTGACATGGTGGCATGATAATGGCTCTTTGTGTTTGTTTGTGAATAGAGTGGCCGGAGGCTTAGAATGACGTTGGTTCTACCCACGCCATGTCTGTGACGACTGTGCACAGAGTGAGGAGGGATGAAGCTTTTCTTTCTTTACCTGTTCCGAGTCTTGGTTAGGCACCTTTCTGAAATGTGGTTTTATATAAGGCTCATCTCTAAAGATGGAAGGCAAACTGTATAAATAATTCTCAGTATTGAATGTAGAATGTATATATGATGCATTTCCCCAGCCTGATAATGATCTAGGACATTTCTATACATGTTGATGCAACATTGATTAATCCGTGTTATGACATTGCTTTTTGATGACTTTCCCGTTATTTTATTTTGATGTCAGCCGTTAACTTTGCTCATTTCTTTATAATTTCAGCCATGTTGCTACCCTCATCACTATTGCTTCTCCTTGGCCTCCTCACCTGGAGTCCCAGTGCAGCATGGGCCGCCAAAGTGATCGTGGTGCCACCCATCATGTTTGAATCACACCTCTACATCTTCAAGACGCTGGCAACGGCTCTACGCCAGGAGGGCCACGAGACCCATTTTCTAATTTCAGAAGGTCGTGAGGTGCCACCTTCCCCTCACTACCACCTACAGCACTACCCAGGAATCTTTAACAGCAGCACAGCTGACAATTTCCTCCAGTCCAAAGTCAGTAACATCTTCTCAGGCCGTCTGACATTTCTGGAACTGTTTGACATTCTTGACCACTACTCTCAGAACTGTGATGCTGTCGTTGGCAATGCTGAGGTAATGACCCGCCTCAAGGAGGCCAAGTTTGACCTGCTGCTGGTGGACCCCAATGAGATGTGTGGTTTTGTGATCGCTCATATCCTAGGTGTGCAATATGCCGTATTCAGCACAGGCCTGTGGTACCCTGCAGAGGCGGGTGCCCCGGCCCCACTTTCATATGTACCCGAATTCAACTCATTGCTGACAGACCGCATGTCTCTGGTCCAGAGGATCACCAACACAGCTGTTTACCTAGTGCAACGCTTTGGAGTCCATTATATTGCGTTACCCAAGTATGACCGGATAATGAAGAAACACGGAGTGAAGCCTCAAGTGGCCATGGCTGACTTGGTGCAAGGTAGCCGATTGTGGATGCTATGCACTGACATGGCTCTGGAGTTCCCCAGGCCCACCCTGCCACATGTGGTGTACATAGGAGGCATCCTTACCAAGCCCCCCAACCCACTGCCACAGGTCAGTAATGAGAGACACACAGTCAGCTGACAAGCATATGAAGAGATTTGCAAAGGCAGACAAAAAGGTTTTGTGAGGTGTCATGTACAAGAGGGTTTGTCCTGTGCTTCACTTTGGAGAATATGTGTGTCCTAGTCCTTGGAGAGTTGGAGTGGCTGATCCCTTTCACTGTGTATGTAATTTTATATCACACTATTGATGCTTTTTGTGTTAAGTTGGTAGTTTTTCAGCCCTACTACGGAGTCTGTGTCCTTGTGTCTGATAATTGTCACTCATCTATATTGAGAGAGGGTCTTATTCATTTTTAGATCAAATGTAACAACAATGTGTCCACATGTAGTGTCTTTAGGGCCTATTGTGACTGCTGAACATAAAATGAGGGCTCTGTGACAACACAACTGCAAATGGATGAGACCCAAATTTGACTATGACATTTTGCAAATGTATGGCTTCAGGGCAGGATGGAAAGCCATATTGTTACGCTTAACTCTGCCTTGGGAGTACTTTATCCTTTTTTCTTTGCATTTGTTGATTATTATTATTATTATTATTATTATTATTATTATTATTATACTACAACTAACAATCCAGAAACACGCATGGGTGTTTCAGACACTGCGTTTCTCAGCATGTGTGTTGTGTATGCACCTTAAAGGGTTTCAAGTGATTTAATATAAATGAAACAGGAAGAGCATGTTCCTTTCTTTGTTTTATTATTTTGCATAAATCTATGGTCTTTGTAGCTATTCTTTGTAATTAGATTTATTGACAAAGGTGTCTATGAAGATTCTCAGTCATCCAGGTCATAGTTATCCAACGAAGGTTAAAGTCAGTTCATAGAACTGAAGACGTTCCTTGGATGAGGGATGAAACGTCTTCCAGTATCTTCAACCAAGTCCAGTTGCCCTTGACTTTAACCTTCGTTGGATATTGACAAAGGTCAGTTAATAATTCAAAGGCTGTCATGAACTTTTTTTTTTTTTTTTGGTAAAAGTGGTGGATGCTCTTATCTCTTATGTCCCATTCAAGAGAAAAGTGTTGTTGATGGATTGAATCAGGGCACCACTTTTGATGAAGCTCTTTCTCAGTTCACATTCAGATCACACACACACACACACACACACACACACACACACACACACACACACACACACACACACACACACACACACACACACACACACCTCTATTCATTTATTGACAGCCTTTCCCTCTCTGGTTTCTCTTCTATTTGTATTATCTTCCTTCTCCTGCCTTAACAATGCAACAGAGTTCCAGTATTTTTTGTGTCTACCCTTGCTGGTACCCATTGTCTGTCCTATCACTTTGCATCTCTTATTATCATATCCTGCTACAAAGCGATCCTTTATAGACGATGCTGGGGTTAGAATGAGTTTGGATTGAATGGATTCAGTAGATTTTGAGCAGAGAGGGAGGAGAGTCATGGAGGGCAGAGGCGGTTGGTGACGAGGGTTTGTCCAGCGTTCGGACGCCGAGAGCGCAGGCCTTCGGCATCTATTGCGGAGGGGGGTTTGCAATGCCACTCCAGCCAATAGGGAGCATTGTGCCATGTTGTGTGGATGGAGTTATAATGGAATTAGAGGGAGAACGAGGCCATTGTTCTGGGCAGAGCTCTGGGGACACTGAGACTCTTTTATGGGGTCACTGAGGCTGCGTTGTAGGGACAGTAGAGCCCAGTGTGCCCCTGAGGTTTCACTGTGCCAGGGCCAGCCATAGCTCCCGCAGCTGGACCATTAGCCTCCTTCCCTCCACTTGCCCTCCACTTCTATCTCTCTGACATGGCTGCTCCCTGATTCCCCCTCACCCACTGTCGGTCCATACATTTTCACATAAGAGATTTTTGCTATACGACGCACTGCTGCCCAGCAGCACCCAGACACAAAAAATCCTGTCTGAACTGCCACCTGTTGATTTTACAAGCCAAGTGAAAAGCAGCTAATGGCAGGCTGTATTACCACTAAGGCTGGGCGATCTGTCTTGTAAATAATATCTATATTTGTAGAACATGCCACGATATACACAGGAACCTCTGGGTGTGAAAAGCAATGTGGAAGTGCCTTAAACGTGCAATCTTTCTAATGACCATTGGCCATAGGCCATGACACTAAACTTCTCACTTGATTTTTATCACTTAAGGAAAACTTTTCTAAAAATTAAACCTTTTTTTTCTTTAATGTGCTTATGGCAAATTATAAATGATGGTCCCATTTATAGTATAAGAGATGACAGAGCAATATATGCTTTAAGTTGTGGGTACCTTGTGATTGACAAGTCACTACCACAGCGACCTGTCAGTTGTTGCACTGCGTAAGACCTGTCCTTCCCCAGCTCTCCACCCTGTCGTCCAAATATGGTCACTTATGACTGCAAGAAAAACAAGATGGCGACAGGCAATCTGTCTAACTCTAGTCTTCTGGTGCATTTCATTGGATGTGGGAAGTCGGAATTTCGAGTTCAAAGTCAAGAACGCCCCCTTAAGTCGGATTTCTGACTTCAAAAGTCGGGAGAACCATACTACCCAGACTTCATGATCCAAGATGGCTGCTCCAAGTACCAACAGTTTGTGAAAGCTGTAGTTTATACTGTTTACTAGGACTTCTGTGTACTTGTGCCTCATAAACTTTTGCACACAAAGTGCTGTCCAACTGCTGTCTGTGGACGTGTTGCTACAGTGTTTAGTGTGAGTAAATACCGCACAATGTGTTTGTTTTTTTTTATCAATCGGTGTAACAATGCCTCACCTGGCTATTTGCCATCAACTTGGGTGTGACGTCATTCCCAGCTCCGACCTCTGACTTCCGAGGTAAATGGAACGCACCATTCAAAACAGTAGTCCAAAAGCCAATGGGTGACTTCACGGTGGCCACACCTGCTTATTGTCTATAACATTACCTGAGGAGCCTTCCCCTTTAAGGTGTGTGTGTGCGGGTGTGTGAGAGAGACGGAGTCTTAACTAGTTTGTGGGGAAAGTGTTTTCCGTGTGTAGCATTACTTTAGTCTGCCATAACGTGTCTAGTTAAGGTCAGGTTGCAGTAACACAATACTTTCTGACAGGTTGTGTGGTGTGTTTACTGCCACAGATAATAAAAAGTCCCTGTAACATTACCACGGCGTCTTCTTGTACAGACTCTTGTACTCTGAAAAGCTGAAGTTAGCAGCAACAATGCAAGCTAAAGTCAGTTAAATTTAAAAAATAAAGTCAGTTGTAAAACCGAAGGCAAGTTATCACAAATAACGTTTCGGAGGTGCGGAGCTGGAAGCTGCTGGCAGAGTAACGGTTAATCAGAGTTGATCGTGTTTTCTCTTGTGATTTCATCCAGCGAAAAACAAAATACATCAGTGTCACGTAGCTGTTGGCTTATCACAGTCTTGACAACTTTGCTATGCACAGTAGAAGACACCGTAGGAACGTTAAAAAACAGGGACTTTTTATTTATTTTCTGTGGCGACACAATAGAGATGGCCTTTCAGTAACTCACTAAGTAATGTAACATTAATGCACCTATGGCAACCAGTGGAAACACTGATACATCGCATTATATTATTGTGTGTGTAAATTTATAGTTTAATATATTCAATATATTGCCCAGCAGTCCTACATTACAGCCTGTTCCAAAACAGTCTTCTAAAGTAAAACCAGAACAGGTCTCATGTGTCCAGGAACTGTTGTTTGTATTCTGTGAACATAACAAAACAGATTTCCTTTCCTCTATTGTAATGAGTTGGCAGCAGAAATCTCAGATATCACAAAACTGAAACTGTCTAAATACATGGCTACCATGAAGGCTACAAAAGGAAATATGTATGTTGTGATTTGAGTGTAATTGATGTAAATGTATAGATTTAGATGGTGATGTTTTAGACTAGACTATGTAGCATAGAGCCTACTTGTTATATAGCTACAGTATCTGATGGCAGGCTGCTCCATTGACTTTTTTTGCAGTGTTATGGTGTTTAGATTACCCCGTAGATAGTGAAGTATATTGTTTTGCACATATTGTATTCCACAAAGTAGACCAGCATTTGTGTGATCTCCATTTTTATATTCATTGATTTTATCAATGTAATCCATACTGTTGTCATTTTGCACAAAACCAGTTCTTTGTAGAGAGTCTGGCCCAAAAAAATGCTGTACACATCAGTGTTCTCAGTCACTTTTGTCTGTTGTTGCTCAACTTACTTTATGGGTCAAAGACAGGAAATTCTAATTCCACACAGACGCAGTAGTATGAAATAAGGCCACACGGATGTAAAATGTCAAGTTAAAAATTTAAATTAGTGGTTTTGTGGAATATCAACATTGTTCTTGATGATGTATAATGCAACACTGGGCATCAAACTGCAAAATGCAACTTCAGCACTTCCTTACTTGCAGTTCTGAGGTATTAACTTACATAAATTTAAAAGCTTCATGCATTATACATTCTACTTTGAATATTTTTTATGTCAAAAATTTCCTGGTTTTGAATATAAGTAGTGTACATGGAAATCTTTTTATCACCTGTTCCTGCTGAACTATGATAATTAGCGATTGTACTTGTTAAGTATTGTATAGTCTGTGAGTGCCTTGGTTCATTTGCTTGTTGTTTAAATTTACATTAACTTTACATTAAATCGTCTAAATTTATCTGCCACCCCATTTATCATTCAGAACATGAATGTGAAAATAAACATTAAATCAATCAATCATTAATCCATTAATCATGTAGGTCTGGCTATAAAGCAATAAAGACACCGACAACAATGCTCAAAGTTCATGTGAAAGGTCTGCTTTATTGATATCAGGTCTGTTTTTCTGCTATCAGGATTGTTTTATTGATGTCATTGATTTCAGGTGGTAAAAACAATATCAGATGGAGATGTGTGATAAGTGCAATTTGGGTCATTTAATGCTTGCAATACACATCAATGAATCTACTATGTAAAGAATAAAACCAAACCAAGAAGGGGAGGAAAATATAGCTGCAGCACAAAACATAGCAGTGTGCTTTGTATTATTTTTAAATATGTTGGGTATAGTCAACATTTTTTTTAGCTCTCATTGTCTGTCTCTCATCTTCCCACAGGATTTTGAGGTATGGGTGAATGACACAGCGGAGCATGGCTTTGTGGTTGTATCGTTTGGAGCTGGGGTCAAGTACCTTTCCCAGGACATTGCTCACAAACTGGCAGGAGCCCTCGCCAGGCTGCCCCAGCGTGTCGTCTGGAGGTAAAGTATCTGTCTTTCTCATAGCTGTCACTGTGACAGATGTTAACAGGATTTGTGCCTCAAATTACTGACTTTGCTCTGCTCAGATTTCAGGGGGCAGAGAAATTGGTGTGTGTGTGTATATCAGAAATTTTCCTCATAGTTTTTACAGACCCTGATGATCACCTCTACTAGTGTTCAATGATACATCTTACCATAAAGACAACACACTGTTGCTCTCTGCCTTGAGACCCTTGTCCATATTCCCACCTCTCATTCATGTCAGCATGTTATCTGATGTTATCCAATTGATCAAACAGCATTAATCCTGACACTTGAGAGACTTTGTTCTCTTTATCGTGAAAACTCAAGACAGAAATAAATGACGCTTCACATTTTAATGATGAAAAGACTTTTGCATTTTATTTTATTTAGTAAAGTCACCTGAGATAAGAGATTTATCCAGAACATTTGCTCAGTTTTTTGTCTCACTCATAAAGATGCAGACAAATACCTACATGCACACGCCATGTGCTATGTGTTGCTGTGACCAGTGACATTGTAGGTCATTTGCTGCAGCCATGCGAAAGGTGAAAGTTCCACTGTGCTGTAAAATGCCATCCATGACCCTGTTAATCCTTAACTCTTATCTCAGTAAATTTACTTATAGTTTGTGATTCATTGACCACATTCACACTCAGTGTTTTTGTGTAGCTTGTATCCCATAAAGAATAGTTCCTAAATGACTGGGTTGAGTTTGCACAGTCCTTATCAGACTATAGAATTTATTTCTATAGGTTTATCTAGATGGTCATGGTCATATGGTGTAGCTGGGTTAATGTTTAAACATGTGCCTGTGTGCAGAGGTTGGTGACTGGTACCTGGTGTCTTCACTTATACAAACACACTGGATAATTTACAATGATGTCATAATTGACATAATGGTCAAGTAACCTTTCATTAGGGATGTCTGTGCCAGATAATTACAGTTGTAAAATATGTTGTTTTTATTGTTATCTGGAAAGTTTTTATTGTTCTTTCAAAGATTTTATGTCCAATCTGTTTTTTTTTTAGCATTATTAGCACTGCGGTTACAAATTCAAAACATGTGTTTTGATTGACTAAATGGAGATGGTTAGGTTATTGATTAATTTTAGTAGCATATTGTAACCATTAATTGTTGTTGTTGATAATATCAAATTGTTTCATTACATTTCCTTCTGCTTATGTGTGTGACATGCAAGTTTGTCTTTTAATTATTTAAGGTTATGTTTAAAAAACAACAACTTTCAACTAAACTTAATATCTAGAGTGAATATTAATGAGTGCATTAGTTTATTAACATTTCTAGACCACACTCCAGACAAATAACCAACAGCAAGATGTGCAAGGATTAACTTCAAAGTTACCTGCTATTCGATAAACCACTTCTGACCTGAGAAAAAGACCTCAGAGGGATTTTGTTAGTTACGAGTGCCAGAACAGAGAATTGAAGACACTTTAGTCCTTTTTTGTTCAGGAAACATTAAGGAGGAAATTGAATATGTATTGTAAAGATGACACAGACTTACTCAATTAGGTAGCAAATCTGTTGAGTTATAATAACTGGAATATCAACCTGCCATTGGAGAGCTAAGAGTGGAGATAGTGAAGCTCAGGTGGAATATGACCCCTCTTACGCCACCATAGCGTAATAGTCACACTCTTGAACTGTTCCTATGGTATTTACATGGATTTAGTTATACCTTCATTTACACAAGAGTAGTTTAATGTGCGACTGCTCTGATAATGTCTGATAATTTGTCATTTTATGCATAAACTGACAAAGGCAAATTAAACTCATTTCTCTGTTCTGAAGCACTGTCCGTTTTAGATAGTAGGTAGGTATCTGATCTACAAGTCTACAGGTGCAGTGAGATAATTAATCTGTTCAGTAAGACAGACAGTTAAAAGTTTCTAGCTATAGACAGGAGACTCATGTAAGCATGTAACATTGAATGGTAATCTGGCTTTCAGTTGCTCTTCCAAACTTTAAAGGATGGAAAGGGAAGAGGACTGTTGAGAGGAACAAGGGGACCAGGCCAAATGAATCATGTCATTGATAATTGGCTGCATGAATGTAAGCTTTGATTGGCAGAACAGTGAATTGGCGCATTGTTGAAGAAAGAAAGAGAGATGAAAGAGTTAGGGAGGGAAGGAGACAGAGATGGATGGATGGGGGTCGTAACGCAGCATGCATACGTATCGTGTGCTGCATTTGTTTGAAAAATGCTTCCCCATACACAACCACAGACACCAAGAAACGTACACACAATACTGTACACATTCACCACCACCCATAGAAGACAAAAGGTTGAAACCTAAATGCGATTGAACAAGCAAAGCCCTTCTGCTTTTTTTTTCTTTCTTTTTTTTTACGGGAAAGGAAGGAGATCAGCATTGAATTCCCCTTTGTTCACTTTCTGCATTATCATGTAAAAGTTTGACTCGATTGATTCATTTAGCCTTCTATATATATACAGTATCTCTTGTACACACTGTGTGTGTGTGTGTGTGTGTGTGTGTGTAGTTTGTCCATCTGAATATATGGAATGAACCTTGAATATATTGAATGATATGTTAGTGAATCAGCAAGAAAGTGTCCAACGTCCGCAATTTTGAGCAATGAAGAGATTATTAAAAACACTGGCGAATGCACGTATGAGCCAAAATATTGGAAACCATATCCAGTTCCGTTCTCCTGATTAAGAAATGGATTCTCTTTTATCGTGGAAGACCAAATGCAGGAAACCTCCCAGGCCAGACAGTTCCCTTTTTCAGGCTTGAGGTTTATCTTGAGGTTCATACACTGTGATGACAACACAATCTGCTAAATTGTGAGATCTCAGGGTTCCTTTTTTCTTTCCTTTAGATTCTCTGGAGTTCCACCAAGTAACCTTGGAAACAACACCAAGCTTGTCAATTGGATGCCTCAGAATGACCTATTAGGTGAGTACTAGGGCTGGGTATTGTTCAAAGATTTTCGATATCGATACCTCAACTTCGATGCCGGTTCCTGAACGATACTTTTTTCGATACCAAATTTATTGGTATAAAATTTGTATATTTTCTCAACAAGCAGAGAACCATTGTTGTTTGTATAAAGTACCTTAATTATCACATTATTATCATTAAAAGTTTATTTTAATAATTGTTCCTTTGAAAAATGCAAAATGCTACTGCTTGTCAAAACAAAGACATATTTTCAATGTAACATTGTGATTTTGTAATGTAGTATTGTGTTTTTGTTGTTTTTATTCCTCTTTCTTTAGTTTTTTGTTGGAATCTTTATGTAATAATGTCATTTAATTGTTTATTAATTTTATTTATATATTTATTGTTTATATATGAATTTGTGCTCTGGCACCATTGCAACCTAAACATTCATGGCAACAGGCCTGAGCGAAAGAGAGAGAAATCTCTCATCTCATGGAAACAAGTTTCTGACACTACATGTCAAAGTTTCCTCCTCACTAGAGGAAGAGTTGGCCAGGCACAACTATCACAATAGAAAGTAAACTCTCTATTCCCCTTCTGCAAAGTCGCAGACATCAGTCAAAATATCGGTACGTGATGTCACTATCACACGGAAGCGCTTCCGCGGCCTGCACATACAGGTCCGTGTGCGGCGGAGGCGTCACTTAACTGATCCTTCAGAAACACTTGGAAAAATGTAGCGTGTGTGGAAGCTACCGCGCGCTACTCTGTCAATAAAAGAGCTTTGATTTGATTCAGAAAACAGCGACGCTGCCACCAAGCTACTGAGAAATGTCGTTAAACTAGTAACGGAGCTACTTGTAGCGACGCTGCTGCCCAACGCTGCTTGTACGGTGGCCGTGTTGAAGCAGGCTTGGTGGCAGCAGAGCACTGAGACAATGACTGCACCGGCTCTGTCTTGTTGCAGCAAAGACGGAACGACTTTCTGCTTCAAGTTTATTTCACGCACAGTCAAGGCCTTTACCAGGTTTGTCGTGTCGCCGCTCTTGGCAGCAATTATCTTATGTCGCAAATATTGCATCATGAGCTGTTGCATCAAGCCACACTTTTGATTTTCTCCACGTCTTTTACATCCACGAGACACTTCCCTGTGCGTAACCGGCGTGAACTAGTGTTTACATCACCACAGCCAATTACAATCACTTTTTAGATGTGGGCACATCAAGAATGCTTATTGGCTCATTGGCGATAACAAGAACCTTTAGGTATCGAACTTTGGTACCGAAAGACAAGGCATTTTTTGATACTCGGTGGTATTGAAGCAATTTGGTCGGTGCCTAAAAAGTATTGAACTCGATACCCAGCCCTAGTGAGTACATTGAGAAGACAGCACATAATGAGTACTTCACCTTCTCAAATCGGCTTACTGAAATTATTGTATAATGTGTATATAAAATATAAACTAAAAATGTATTTTCTAGCCCTTTTCAAGGAGCCTAGGCGCTTGAAAACAACATCTCAAGAATCTAAAGAATGGTTTCTTTACTGTTTTCTTCCAACTATAATGACATTTACCCACAATAATCCACAGAAGTTGTGGGCTAATTTAAACTGAAATATGCCCTCCAATGGTCTGGGTCTATTGAAAAGAAAGCAACGGTTTATAATTGAAATCTGACAATGTCTTTCTCTTTGAATAGGAGTGTTGCTGGTGCAATTTTAGTTTTTCAGATGGATACATCTGACCCTGATTAAGAGAAACACATTTTAAAAATTGTTAAAATGGGTAAAAAGAACGTGAAGCTTTGACATTGCAATTTCTCCCTTTTATAAAAACACTGACTGAGGTATTTTGTTAATTGCACTGCACTGCAAACCGTCCACCTGCATGAAGTCAGGAGCAACAGTGAGCTACTACAGAGTGTGTAGCAGTTTGTGGAATCTAAACTGTAAATAATGTAGAAAAAAACAACCTTGCGAAAGAAAATGGACATAAAAATAACATCCGTCTGTCTTCTAGGCCATGCCAACACAAGAGCCTTCCTCAGCCATGGTGGTCTGAACAGCATCTACGAGGCCATGTATCATGGGGTGCCGGTGGTAGGTGTGCCCCTGTTCGGAGACCACTATGACACCATGACACGTGTGGCAGCCAAAGGTATGGGTATCATGCTACACTGGAAGTACATGAGCGAAGAAGACCTCTACACAGCCCTGACCAGCGTCATCAAAGAACCCAGGTTAGATTTCGAGGTCTGGTATGCAGGCAAAAATGCTTTTGTATAATCTGGATCTATGACTCCAAGCCACCTATTTTCCCCCATGTTCCTGCTCAACACCCACTGCCAGAATTGTTATTGTTAGCTTTATTATTATTATTATTATTATTATTGCCACTACATTACAATTATTTTGCATCTCTATGTGGAACTTACATTGTGCTACTGTTTATCTTGCTTTCTTGCTTCTCTTAACCCAGTTGGCTGCCCACCCTGAGTCAAGGTCTAGCTCAAGGTTTCTGCCTGTTTAAAAGGGCTTGCTCATAGTGGGAATTGGGTCTCTCACCAGAGACCCACTTTATATAAAAAGTGCAATGATAACTTCCGTTATGAATTGGTGCCATAAAATTAATTTAATTGTATATTAGTTACTGTTTATCAGTGCCATCTGGTGACCATATGTGGAACCACCACTCTGTGACTTGGTGGTACACATACAATGTGCACTATCTTTATCTCATGGTTGAATTATATTGCCCACAAAGACTCCTTGTGTACTTGTCTCTTTATATCCTTATTTCCAACATCTATCTCTACCTACTTTAGGTATCGGCAGCAAGCGCGTCTTCTCTCCAACATTCACAAAGACCAGCCAGGCCACCCTGTGACCAGGGCCGCCTACTGGATCAGCTACATCCTTCGTCACCATGGTGCCAATCACCTGCGCTCCGCTGTATACGAGGTGTCCCCCTACCAGTACTTCCTGCTGGATGTGATTTTCACTGTGGGGGTTGCCTTGGCTCTGACCTACTTTGCCCTGCAACGGCTGGTACGATTGCTGAGGGGGAAGAAGGTCGGGGACCAGAGCAGAGGGGGCGGCGTCACTAGGGATGATGGTATCATGGCCAATGGACATTGCCATAGCGAGAGTATGGTCAACGGGAAACACAAACGCAATGGCTCTTTGAAAAATGAGAAGAAGATTAATTAATGTTTTGAATGGCCAAGGGACGAAAAAAAAGTTACTTCAAGACTCAGCTCTAGGTTTAGGTTTAGTGGTTTTATAAAAGCTTTGAGAGAAAGTTGTTCTTAGGTCTGTGTTGCGTAGCAACTGCTACTCAGAGCGAGCTAGGACGATACAAAATGCATCATGTGGGGACATAGCAAGGCATCGGGTGCTCAAAATCTGTGTGTGTGCGTGCGTATGATTGCACTGAAGCAAATTTAACGAAAACTTTTTAACAGCAGCTACAACAATACAACACCAAATTGGAAAGTTATTGAGGATGACACACAGGTCATCACTGGACATTGATTCTTCATGTGCATCTTCTCTCCTGCATGCTCTGTGTCATCTTCCTGCCTTCCTTACCAGTGGAAAGATGATGAAGAGGGAAAATCCTGAGCGCCAACCCCTTGTCCTCCAAACGAGAGAGAGAGATATTTATCTTTTTGTTCTTTTGGTTTTATATATATATAAAACCAAAAGAACAAAAAGATAAATAGTTAGGATATAATGTTTTTAACTTCAAACTCTGCTTTAGTGTCTGGTAAACTGTAAATAGAGGACACATCTATTTATTACTGTACAAAGGCATTTTAATGACAGAGCTTTTTTAACATATCTTATTTTTAATTTATTTCATGTATCAGTGGTGTGATAATGTGGTATATGTACACTCCCTCCTCAAAGCTAACATTCACACAACATTGTGTAATTCATAATGGTGAAACAAACAAAGCAAAAACTGATAGCAGTTGTCATTCTAAGTCTGCACATGTCTGTCTTTCTGCAGCAGCCTTATCCACAATATTCACGGTGGTCTTGTTTTCCAACTCATAAGACTGTTGAAAATATGTTAAATTTTCCCCCTTTTCACACGGTAGTGCCAACCTGTGACTGTGCTTAGCTGTCCTGTTGTCTCTTGACTGGCAGTTGGTCCAGCTGGAGAATAACTCATGTGAACGCTGTTTGGCTTGCCAGTGTGAAAAGGGAGATAATGTTGTTTTCAAAAGATAGAAAAAAAATTACTGATGATACTGTGGATAGGCAGAGCCAGATCAGAAATATGCTGCAGCTCTTCCAGTCAGGTGATCAGGGATGAGTCTGGGCATTATTGATTTATGATATCTTAATTCTGCATCTCTCATCTGTTTGTTAATCACTAAGGATTTGTCACTTGATTGCCATTTTTAGTGCTACAGTTGACTTTGTACGTCAGCCCTCTGTGATTCTTATCTTCTGTTGGATCATTTCTAACATGTTGCAAATGTTATATTACACTGTTCAGGTAGGCATTTCAGAATCCATTTGATGCTTCTCTTATGCATAAACAAAGTCTGTTAGATTTAGATTTTGAGGTTCATGTACCAACTAGGCAGACCTTATGTCATTATATTAACTTTGAGTGTGAATGATTCACATTCTTTGTTGCCTTTTTATAATACAGATATGTGTATGTAGAATGCCTTGAATACTTGTGTGCTTGTTGTGCTTTAGATCATGAGCATGACACTTAATGACAGTTTATCAAACAAAAGTGTATTTTCCACAGTTGTTCTAGCAGCAGCAAAATTGTTAACTGCAACTACAATTGGCATTCTAGCAAAGAGATTGTTTACCTGCTTACCAAAGCCTCACACGTGGACAATATAGCAATGTAAATTTGAAGGAAACTGAAGAAATACTATCAGCTAACCAGTCAAAGTTGTTAAGGACTTAACATCCATGTATGATAATTGAGAAAAGCTTAATGATCTTCCTTTTTCTGTGAGCTGCAAGTACACTTGCACGGCCCAACCCAGTCCTGCCGAAAACACATTTATTTAATTATTATTATAATTGAATCACCATCATTATCATCATCATCATCATCATCTATAACACCTTCAACTGGTGGGTATGGTGGTGGACCTGCAGGTGCTACACAAGCTATGAACAGAGTCTGGAGAGAAAAATCTTTGAGTGTGTGTGTGTGTGTGTGTGTGTATATATATATATATATATATATATATATATATACACTTAAAAAATTCAGTATTAATGTTGTTATAGCCCACATAGTTAAATGCCCACCCGTGCCCATCCTTTACTTCTTGCTTATGTTTCTGGTTCTGTTCTCACTCTGCATTGTGACGTGTCTCTGTTCTTGTGATTTTTGTATTTCATCAGCTTGAAGACTTTCTTTGTTCTGTCGTCAATAGTGCACTTGCTTCCATTTGTCCACCTCTTTGTCTTGCTCTTGGCTTCCTGGTGTATTCTGCTGTCTTTGTATTCTTGCCCCCACCACCATTTCAGATGTCTCTACTTACTTGCTCACAATACTTTGATTATAAAATGACAAAGTCCTCAATTTTCCTGTCATGTGTGTCCATGTTGTAAATAGAACAATGTAAACAAAATACTAATGCTGAATAAAAATGACATTTTGTTTGCAGAGATGATTGAAACTTTTTTCCTCAAATTAGATTTTTTTTTAAAATTTACATTTAAAGAAGACAGATGAAACAGTGAGTGAACGTGGAGAAAAGACTGCACTGTAATTACGTACATATTTTGCTTTTCCTAGTTGATAATTAAAAAGTACCACTATAAAGCAAGGTTGAACAAACAAGCACATACAGTCCATGTTTTTGAGACCTGACAAGGCTGATGTTAATTACAGCAGTTGATGCTGCCATTCTCACTTTGACATGGGATGTATAGGCTTTCTGTCAGGAATCGTTACCAAGCAGCAAGTGTTTTTTTGTACGTATCAAATGCTAGAACCATCTAAAGTAGCCAACTTCACATACACATGCACACAAGCCGGGTGAATAGATAGGGTTATCTAATGCTGTTTGCTTGTGCTCAGTGAGGCTGGGGTTACAAAACACCCAGTCTGGTACCCTGCCTCACTCACTGGCCCTGTTAATTATTCACACCGCCTGCAGGGGCCTGCAGATCTCACAAACACACACTTGCAGTCAAAAGTATCTGCAGGTATGTTTAATTTACGTTCTTGAAGTTGTTTTCCTTTGTTGTCGCTGGTGGCCAAATCGGGCACCGTTCTGTTAACTGAGACAGGAAGTGGGGAAGAAATGGAGGGCAGGCCTCTGCAGATGAGCAATCTGATATCACAGAAGGGACAGTGGGCATCATTCATGGCATCCTACATTCTTTTTAAGCCACTCCTCCCTCCTCAGATGTTGTAAGTGCTTATTCTCTCCCCCTCAAAGGAAAATCATCAGGAGCAATTAACCACTTTGTGTTTGAATAAGTGGGCTTACTGTACGGAGAAAGCCCTCTTTGCACTAGGTCCTAAATGATGGATGTGCCATTGAGTTTGACAACAGGGTGTGCTCTCATCGTCTTTACATCCACTGTCTTTATTTGAGAGTAAAGCAGATAGGATGTACTAGGCTGTTGCATATGTGCACTTCATTGAGGATGTTAGACCTAGTGTGTGCCAGTCTCAAAATTATTGATTTAGCTAGGATGAATTGAAATGGCCGATGACCTTCCCTCAGTGTTTATTCATCTCTGTCAGAGAACATACTGTATATACCAGGAGCTCTACCTATGATCAGCCCGTAGAAGTACATCATTTTGCAACTTGTTTGAGAGGATTGAAAAACTTTACCAACCTAAATCAACCCAGAGCTAAACTGACCTTGACTATACGAGTAATGGTAAAGACAGGAACATCTTTCAAGAACAATTAATTCAGTGGAATGGTGAGATCATTGCACTGTGTAAAGGAGTCTTATTTTCTTCTCAAGTGAGACCGACCTGTTATGTGTGGGATTTTCCTCACACTCTTAACCTACACACATTCACATTGTGTTGCTGTGAAACCATGTGAAAAACAGCTTTGTTCCCTTGAACAAAATAATAACCAAAGTCCTAGCATGTATTTTGGGACTTGGCTGTTCTTATTACTGCAGAGCGAGGTGCTACAGTGTGTGCAGTGTGTACTTTGCTCTTAAAGCTAAAAATATTTGCTTTTCTTCTAAAACCACTGAGCTTGTAAGCTCGTGCTGCATGTTGTCTTGTCACTCCCAAGATAAGGACCACGGGAACAAGTATACAGTCTCCTAGCATATAATGAGAGGACCTATGATCAAAAACGCCTGTGAAAACTGTGAAATGCTTTTCTTTGGTGCTCTTTTACTCTTTGTCTTCCATTGACTTTCTTTGCCCTTTTTCAGTCCAGTGAGAGGTAGAAAGTAGGATCAGTTGTACTACGTTTCATGTTCTGAAAGATAAGGATCAATAAATCTGAGGGCAGCTTCTGCTTCATAAAGGAAAAAAGGTCAGCATAACTAGTACCATGAGAAGGTTGTTTGCGTGTGAGTGCAAAGAACAAAGAGAAAGTGAGCATGGTCCTGCAGGTTACTTTTATGTCCACTGGAGGGTAGTAGTAATCCATAATTAACTGTTCTGGTCACCTCATGCTTCTCTCTTTTTTCTTTCTATCTGATTTTTCTTTCTACCCCTCTGCTACAACCAACAGCTCATAGACCTGTTGAGTAAAATTTATGAAGGTCTGACTTCTGACGCAGAGATCTTGCTATATCAAGAGTGTATGCGTGGCTTCCTGTAATTTCTTGTGTAGAGGTAGGCTGCTGTTTTCATTCTGGCCCAATAATATCCATCTGTAACTCTTATTAAATCCCCCCCCCCCATGCATGACACATGTGGCCTGGCAAACAGTGGAAGTCTTGGTAGAATTAAGTTCAAGCATCAGAGTGTGTGTGTGCATGTTTCTGTGCGTAAGATTTCAAATGAAAGTTAAATGACCCGTGGGGAGAAACAGGGTCCCTTCAGCAGCCTAAAAGATAAGACGAAGCCACAAGTGAGATGAACAGAGGAAATAAATAATTGCAACACGCAAATATAATTGACATGTGCTAAATTTGTTCATGAAGGCCTTATGTGCGTGCATGCGTTTACATGTGTATTTATATGTGTGTGTGTGTGTGTGTGTGTGAGTGTGTTTGGAATAGATGGAGCCCTGTCACTGTGTCACCATGGAGATAAGAGAAAGCCTGACAGCAAGGGAGAGAGAATGACAGCTTTTATATCAATCATACTGACTTATAACCGCACAGCTGTGAGTGTGCCTGTAAGTTAAGGGGTTAGGAAAGGGTATTAAGCTGGAATCAAAAATAAATCAATGTCATGTGGTTTGTATGTCAACAGCTGTTGTCAGTTTGGCCTCACCTCTCGTGGTAATCTCTAAACTTCAGTGACCACACATATACACACACACACACACACACAAACACACACACGTTGCACTGACACACAAATAGACAGATGCCACTGTGTGTCACCCATCTCTAAGTGCCTGGACAACACCCAGAAGGAGAGAGTTGGCCAAATGTTGTCCTGGCACAACAGTCTTTCAGCCTCTCTCTGATCTGATTCTCTGTCTAATTTACTTTCTGCTCCTCTCTGTATCTACTCTGAATTCCTATTCCTCCTCTCAACTTCGCTTATTTTCCCCCTCCTACTACAATCTCTCCCTCCTTCCTTTTCTCATCCCCTCTCTCTCTCTCTACATATATATATATATATATATATATATATATATATATATATATATATATATATAAGAGGCAGTAGAAAGACAAGTGTGTTGTTGTGTGTATATGTGTGTGTGTGTGTGTGTGTGTGTATATACTCACTTTGTTCCCGGCCTCAGTAAACATCGTCCAACCCAGGGCTTCAGTGAATCTGTAAGCTGATGCAGCGTATCTGTGTGGAATTGGGAATTCAATTGAAGAAAATCTTGCTTTTGAGTTTTCAGCCAGATATTTAATTATGGGAGTAAATTATAGCTGTGTCGCTGCAGGGACACAGTGGAGAGGTAATGTGACTAAGTAAACAATAAATAAGCACTAAATAAACATAAAGTCAATGCCATGCTTTATTAGAAACATAACACCCACCTGCTGCCCTTGCTAAACCCCATGCTCACTTATTTTGGCCAACGAAATCCAAATACGTTCCACTTTTTGTGTGTTAATACCTAGGAACATATCACTAATATTAACCGAAATCCTTTGCCCCACAGAGGATCTCAGACAGTAGCTGAGAGAGAGGCCAGTAGTGAGATGGAGAGATAGAGAAGGGGGGACTTGGAAGATAGTAAGATAGAAATCTAACCTCCACTGTGATTAGGCAGTGACCTCATAGGCCTGCTGTCTGCACTGATAAAGAAACAGGAAGACACACACACACATACTCTCTATCCTATCCCTTATTTTGAACTCAGTAAATCATTTGATCCTTATCAGATGCTCATTCATTTAATTTTTCTCTTGTCTCTTTTGCTCTGGGTTTTCTCACTTCATATTCATATTTCTGCCCCTTCTCCCAAAAGCTAGGGAAAGAGATAATCTTGCTATGACGCTGTTCTCAGAATCTATTGTTCACACAGTCTGTTTCTTTTTCTTTGCTCCACTGAAAATGTTTTCTTTTAACTTAAGCTGAAAAAAAATTCCAACAAGGTAACTTGTCAAATCTTCTCAGGTTCCGCTAGTCTGTAACATTTCTGCTTGATTTAAATATAAAAACTCCTGCTGATGTCATTTTGCTGATTCACCTGTGAAGACACAGAATGAAAAAATCAATAATGGATGGCATCCTAAGAGCACGGTGCATCTGAGAAGAGACAACTATGGACACCTATCTGTATTATGTGATTATGGATAACTTTCAGTCAGAGATAAGACAGTGAAACTGACACAAAATTTCATGAGCCATGCTTTTGGCTGCTGCAGTGTTCCTGAAAGCCTCATCTAATGTCAAATAACTGTGTTACCAGACATCAGATGTCAGATATCAGATATCCGTACCGTCAAACATAACTCATTTTAAAGTCCTGCTCTAGGTTAAAGCAGGGGATAACACGGTTATCTCCTCTCATACTGTATATCTGTTGCACCTACGCATTCATACGTGCGCATGCATGTGTAGACGGACACTCACACACACCTCCAGTGAGTCAGTCAGCAAGCTCTCCATCATTGCCAGAGGTAGCCCGGTGCTCTTTGGTTGGTTGCAGGTTGATGGATGAGTCTCCCTTGAGCAGCTCTGTTAAAGCGCCTCTCTATCAGGGCCACATGGGCCCTCAGATTTGATTAGATCCCAATGGAAGCCAGTTGCTCCCTGTCATCACTCATACAGCATAGACCCGAGATGCAACAGAGACAGCCATTGGAACGCAGAGCTTGACACGCTGAGGAAGCCATTTCGGTGCAAAGAGAGGATATTATGTGACTCGTGTACAACTCTGTCTCACATGGGTGGCAATGCACTTGGCTAGAGAGGAGACACAGTGTGAGGGAGAGGGATACTCATAAGGAGCAGAATGTTATTTCCATTCTTCATGAGTCATATTAAGAAGCCAAGGCCTCATCCAAGATTCTGTCAATCAAATTGCCCACCTATTCATTTAAATTACACCTGAATGAGAATGAGGACCATTGCACTTCAAAACTCAAAAGCCTTCTGTCGCTTTGACTCCTTCTCTCTCTCTCTCTCTCTCTCTGTTTTCCCTCTCTCTAAGCCTCTCTCTCGTTCATCTCCCTCCGTTGTTATTTACATGTCAATGACTTCTGTGTAAGTGCCTTTCTCTCTCTTTTTTTTTGGTCTCCTATTTACATGTCAGTGGCTTTCGTTGTTTGATGGTGCTGCGTAGAAATGAAAGTAATTTGCTCTGTGACAGTCAGACCATTTTACCAGCTATTACTCTCATCCATTCTGGTCAGTGAATACTGATGACAATGAAACCAGGGAGCTGTGAAGAAATTTTGCAAGATCTTTCGTGTTAGTGACGCTGGCATACCAGCGTCACTAACACGAAAGAAAGCCATATTTGGCTTTAATGTAGTGGCAATCCTTTCCCACTCACATCTAAAAGTGTTTTTGTCCGTTTTCTGTTGGTCTTTGTTAAACTATGCAGGCATTTGAAATCATTCTGCAAGTTAATTGCTTTAGTGTAATGTGTCTGCAGAAAAACAAGGAGAACAATTCTTTATTCTGATTTCTCATCTTGAAAGCGGTTGGACTAGTAGTGTTGTTTATTGCTCCAAAGCTGCCTGGTCACTGCAGCCTTAAGTCAGGCCTGACATTCTTTATGAACTACACAACAATGTGAAAGCCATTACACTTCCAGTAAATTGCTTTGAAAAACTTGATAGTCGCACAAAAAAAAGCAATTTCAGCATGAAATCATGGTACTTCCCTGTGAGGGGCCTGGAGATAAGTCTCAACTGATGATGCGGTTTAAAAATAAAGACTAATTTCCTTTTAATCAGCAGCATAGACTGCACCGCCCAGAGTGTTAAATCACTGTTGCAGAAGTGATTTGAGGATGGGGGGGGCGGTGGGGATTGGATATAGTGGTGAGAATGGGCTGACGTGCCCGTGGTCAGCAGCTCACATGTCTGAAAGGACAGACACACACACACACACACACACACATCCCTAACCTCTGCTTTGTTGTTTTTAAGGGTTCCGTTGGCCATTAATGATTTAGTCTTACAGGCAGGACAGAAATATGGCTGCTTATGACTGAAATATTGATGGAGTTGTATGAATTATTAATAGGTCTGATTTCTGGAATAAAGATGCAGTTGACCTACTGTAGTCAGAGGTGATGTGCAGTGGTCCAACTGTTTTGTTCGGTGGATGGTGCTGGTGTGCTCACTCACCTCCAAGCTTCCGGGGGGGATGCATTTCATGTGCGTCTGACTTTCTTTGTGTGTGTGGAAAGCGTGTGAGTGCCTGTGTGCAGGAATATGCACTTGCCCAGTGGCTTTGTGAGTCTGCGACAAACACTCATCTGTTCCTCAAGATATGCATGTATGAATGAGAGAACATTGTACTGAGGTCATCCCACCGGTGCTGTGTTGTTTCTTCAACCAACTACATTGCCCACAGTCTGTTGGATTGTCAGCTGACAAATAACCAGTGTGTCTACTATGCACAGAACTCCTTTGCCAAAACAACCTGCACGCTTTTAATTCTGTTTGTTTGTGGTGCTTCCAGATGAATGTAATTTGGCACTAAATAGCAGGTGTATTTAGTGCAAGTCTCTTGGATCTGGCAGGGTACCGGAGTAGGAGACATGGCACATAAACAGTGAAAGCACTGGTTGTTTGGATGGCGGTCATTTTGTTTATGTTGGATCCGTTTATCTGTTCTCACCATATAGTTAAGTTTCAATTTCTCTTCTAATCTCCCTGTCTCCTCTCTTTGTTCCCTTAAAGATTCATAGGCCTTCAGGTTGTGTTTCATCACTTTGAATATTCGAAATCTCCGCTCTCCTAGTTTTAGTTAGTAAATCATCTCACTGGGTTTCACTGCTTGCTGGAGTTGGATTGCGATTGTCCTCTCTCAACTCCTCACCTCATTGTCATTCCTCTCTCACAAATTAGTGAGGCATTGGATTGATTTTTCACCCTCTCGTTTTATCTTAACATGACCCTCTGCAGAGCGTTTGACGATGTTGGGTTTTTTATGGAGCCTCTGATAGATAGACATGGAGTTCTGGAGATGAGTTTGACTTGAAGCTGGAGGCAAAGGAGACAGTAATACATGCTAATGACTCGCAAAAATTGAGGCCCTAGAGGTGCGCAAAGAGTTTGGGCGACAAGAAAAATGTCCAGCGCAGAAATGTTTCAAGGAAGGACAAAGAACAAACTGGGATTTTTCTTAAGCGTTTAGGCCTTAGCTAACTTTGCTGGCTTGGGCTGCTTTGTCCTTCACATGGGTCAAGAGGATAGGGATGTAGGGGGAGGGTTGAACAGATAGTATCTCTCTCCTCAAGGGATGGAGGGAGGCAGAAGGGATAGAGGTAAGCACTCTGAGGAAATGGAAAGATGGAGGGATGGAGATAGGAGTGAGCGGTGGAGAGAAACTAGTGGGGGATGCTGGGGGGGTTGGAAGGAGGACAAAATGGAAGTGTTTATTCCTATCACAGGAGTGAAGAAATATTTGTTGGATAGGATAGTGAAGTCTTGTTTATCCAGCAGCTCTGATTAGATTTGTTTATATTCAAATGTTCACCCAAATAGATGGAGCATATGATGCAGGAGGTGGATAAATATCTCTATGCTTACAACCATCTTTTCCCAAGCTTAATGTTTTAGTGATTCAGTTGCATTGTGGGCCACAGGGTGAATACCTGGGTTTAGATGGCAGGTATAGATGAAACAGAATTAGGCTGTAAAGAGATCAGCTATAATCTATTGCTGAAAGCAGGGGGCTTTGAATAACATCATGCACAAGTACAATGGAAGTCCACAGATTTTGGAAAGTGAGCAACTGTGAGGGTATGTATGTCTCTAAATGAGGTTGAATCTCAAGCCACAAGCTAATGGTTTCCATAGATTTATTGGCAGCACCAGGGGTACTTTGTTTTAGACACAAGACAGGTTGCAATATGTCACCCACTCAACCAGCTTACAGACACTAGACGTTCTCCAGATCTGTCTGAATGGCTGTCAGGATGAATATGGGAATTGAGTATGAAAATGAGAATGACAGGGCGTTAGGGAAGCAAAATGAGCTAGTTAATAATGTAAGTGACAGGTAAAAACAGGTTCAGTAAAAACACAACTGGTGTTTGGTGGCCAACTCTAGCCATGGATATTGGAAGTGCCTCGCAATGACCACCTGTGAAATCACAGCACAGAGCATTTGAAGCCTTTAGGCAAAGTACTTGTCTCTTCAACAATAGTGTTTTCATAACCAGCCAACTGGGAGGAGATCTAAAGAGAGAGGCAGGAGCACTAATCAATAGGAGAGGGCGGACCGGTGTCAAACGGCAAATAAACAAACAAGCCATTATCCTGACACACCTACACACACACACAAACATAAACACACACACACACACACAAAATGATATGTACAAATGCAACGCCAGAGACACACAAAGGCACACTCCTGGTAAATGTATGATAAAAACTGTGGGTTAATGTGCATGATTGTATGCAAGTGACAGAACAGAAACTAACTCATTCCTATTCACACTGACTCTCTCCACCGATTCTGTGTGTGCGAGTGTGTTTGTTATCTATTCACATGCAAACAGGCTAACTATGTGTGTGTGTGTGTGTGTGTGTGTGAGCTTTGCAAATGCATGATAAATGTGAGTGTATGTTTCTTTTTTTCCTGGGCAGGCAAAAGACGGTGCAAATAAAAGAAAAGTGGGAGCAGAGGAGAGTGTGAAGCTGGTGTAAACACTGATATTACTGTATTGATCAAAGCCTCATATCTGGTGGCAGTTAGAGGGCCCACAGGTGTGACTCCATGTGTGAGCATGTTAAAGTGATCTGTGCATCATCTGTTGTGTATGCATGTGTGCTTTTGTCTATGTGTGAGTGTGCCATCAACAATTTTTGTGTGTGTGTGTGTGTGTGTACGCATGTGTGTGTTGAAGTTTGTTCTGGGCAGCGTTGGTGACAGAGCGACGGAGAAGGAGAAGTGCTATTGATTTTTAGCCCAGGCATGCTAGAGAAAGATCTGTTTGGGTGGAACTGTGATTACCTCTCTTTCTCACCCCTCTCTCTCCCCTCACCCTTTCACTTAGCATACATGCAGTATCTATCTATCCGTCCAACGTCTCACTCGTCTCAATCGTTAGGCCTAAACAAAGCGTGTGATGTGCTCTCTTTGTCGTCTATTTCTGGATGCCAGCACGTCTGGGAGACAATGTGTTTCAAAGTTTTTGAAGCTTAGAAATAGTGTGTTTATATTCTAAGTATACCACACAAGCCACATTGGGATTTTGTGTGTGTCTGTGTGTACTTTCTAAAACAATGACAATAGTATGTGAGGTTTTAAAGGATAAGGAGTGAATCAGTTGCCTGGTTACCAGAATCTGTTTATTAGGTTGCAGTTTGCATGCATACAATTCCAGACGCACATGTTACCACACCCATGTACACTCTTCGGCCACTTTATTTGGCACACTTGTTCAATTGCTTGTTAACACAAATAGCTAATCAGCCAATGACATGACAGCAACTCAATGCATTTAGGCATGTTAACGTGGTCAAGACAACTTGATGAAGTCCTCTTGAAAACTCATCTCTTCTGAGTACACTTTCTCTTATAACACCTCTAACAACTAACATACACTTCCTGTGCCCTTCTTATTCTATACCCTTACAGTTACCCTGTATTGATTGCACTTTTTGTTAATTCTTACTTCTTTCCCTAGGTATTTACCCCATTGATGATGATGATATGTGCCAGTAGCTCATACTCGTATTTATTAGTGGTCTTACTATGTATTGTCAGCTGTAGTTCTTGTACTGTATTTGAAGCTTTGTTGATGCCTGTATGTTGTTCCTCAAATCTAACTCGCTATGTCCATCCCTTTATGACCACAGTGTACCCATCTTCTGATGGCTACTTCCAGCAGGATAACACACCAGGTCACAAAGCTCAGATGATCTCAAACTGGTTTCTTGAACATGACAATGAGTTCACTGTACTCCAGTGACCTCCACAGAATCTCAATCCAATAGAGCACCTTTGGGATGTGGTGGAATGGGAGATGTGCATCATGGATGCAACTACTGCGTGATGCTATCATGTCAACATGGACCAAAGTCTTGTTGACAGTATGCCACAAAGAATTGAAGCAGTTCTGAGGGCAAAATGGGGTCCAATCCGGTTCTAGCAAGGTGTACCTAATAAAGTGGCCAGTGAGTAATGACATTTGTCAACAGCATAGCGTCCGACACTCAACTACAGTAACATTAAACACACTGCTGTGACCCGGGACAGGGCAGTGACAAACAGGAGGGTTAGCATGTCTGGTCAAGAGGAGAAGTGATGAGGGCTAATTTTATTGTTATTTAAGTCATGTAATTGACATGACAAATGACCAACTCATAAATGACCAACTCACCTTGAACACTGTGTGCGAGAGCTACTAGGACCTACTCTTCGTAGCTGTTTCTCTTGCTCAGGTAGACTCCGGTCAGCTGATGTTTTGTTCTGTGGTGCTGCACTGTATTGAACAGGGGAGCTGTAGAGCTCCATCTGGTGTGCAAACTATGCAATACTCATAACATGAGGGAAGGATCCAACTCTGTTTGTTTTTTAATAGTCATAAAAAGTTTGTTATAAACGCTGATGACTATTTATCTGCAAGTAGCTATATCGGCTGATAATATCTGCATAGCGATAAATCGGTCAGGCTCTACATACAGTCATTTTTCATTGTCAGAAAGCATGAATGTAATAAATAAAACATGCTCCATTTACTTTGCCAAACTTAATCCTGACTGCTAAGTATGCATTCTGAACCCAGATCAGCATGCATCTGTCTGTCCACACATCTGTCTGTCTCTCTGTTCGCCAGCTTGGTCCTCCTCTCGGCCTGTTAGAATGGAACAGACGGCAACACAAAGGCAATCTGTGTTCTCAGTGTGTGTAGTGAGATAAACAGATAAATGATTAGTTGCAATAGAGGAGAGGGAGTCTTAGTGTCATCATTATGAGGGAGAGATGGATCGGGATTAAAAGAGCGGCATTGTGTCTAACAGATTATTGGGTCTTTGTGTGTGTGTGTGTGTGTGCCTGCTTGCATGTGTGGTTGGCTGGTTTTCTCATTACAGGATTAAAGAGCATCTGGTTCAGTGTTCCTACTCAACCCTGGCATTCAAAGTCACGGGGGAAATAATACACTGTTGTCTCATATAGGTGTACTGCATGTGCTCGTCCATGTGTGTGTCCATCTGTGCTTGTGTGTGTGTGTGTGTGTGTGTGTGTGTGTGTGTGTGTGTGTGTGCACATGACACATACATGAGTGTGCATGTCAACTGGGAGAACAGATATGGATTGAATGGAACTGGACACAGGCAGAAATTAAATTGCTGTGTCTAGAGGCTGTGTCACAGAGAGTGGAGAAGCTTGTATTGTGGGCTCTCTGTGTGAAAATCTCAAATCTACTTCTGGTTATATAATGAAAGGTGGGCTGCAAGGGGCTTAGCTGGATCTGTTACTGAGTACAAAACCAAGAAAGTGATGGGAGAGGCAAAGATAGAGGTGGAGGGAGACAGAGAGAAGGGAACAACGACTACTTGTGGGATAGATAGATAGATAGATAGATAGATAGATAGATAGATAGATAGATAGATAGATAGATAGATAGATAGATAGATAGATAGATAGATAGATAGATAGATAGATAGATAGATATTATTGATTTTCTGTCCATTTGGCCTATTGAGGAATGTGGCAACACAGGGCACGGGCAAATCAACAGGTCTCCAAGCAGTTTAACAATTGACACTGACCCACTTAAATAATCTGTTTTCCTTTTGCTATGGCTACTGTCTGTGTGTGACATCGGTTTTAACCAATGGGGTGTTTGGCTTCCCAAGCTACACTCCCATCTCAAAAGCAGTGTTCAGACTGAAGCATATTTTAGAGGTGGAGCAAATGTATGTAAAGTGAATTCACGGGGCAATTGAGCACAGACAGAGGAAAATTCTGTCTGGGCGGCACAACGAGTGGGTCCCCATTTTGTTTGTATCTTGCACACACACAAGGATGCACATGCATTGTCCCGACCTGCGGCAGTGTTATTTACATCCAGCCGTCATTTTCATGCTCTTCTGCTGATTGGCAGTTGATAGTGGTAATGCGGCAAGAAACATAACAGTGTGGCAAAAAAGGCAAAGAAATAATTATAATGCAAGAAATTAAACATGAATGCAAAGTAGAATATTTTAAAATATTTCCAGACGTTTGATTTGTAAGTATTTTGGAAGGAAATGCAATCAGTATGTTTGTTACAAACAATTTGTTTTTGTGAGTACACCAAATGTTAGCATACATTTTTGTTGTTTACAAGAAAACTCCATACAACAGCTTTATTGAACGCACAGGGATAAAGAGATGACAAGTAGAGGAGACAGTTCTGGAGGAAAACGATCTGGTGTACCAGGTATGTTTTAAGATTACTTGGCTTTTGAACTCTCACACAAACACAGCACAGATAGATACAGCTAACATCTGGATAGTGGGTACGTTGGTTGTTTAAGGCAGGATAAAAACAGACTATAAAAACACTGCAGTGGTCAAATATGCATTAATAACACACAGGGAAAATAGAATAGTAAATAGTCTTTGTGTTTAGTTTGAACACATTTTGAAGCTAGGGTGGCAACCTTGGAGAAACTAGCAAGAGACTAGATTTTAGACTATACTAGATTTTGAAAGAAATATCACCTTCTCCCTTCAGGCCTCACTCCAGAGCAAGTCCCACAAAATATATATTCATGCTCAATGATTGCAGGGCAGAGTGTGCGCATGTAGGCAGGTAGGTAAACAGTTAGGTAGCCCAGCCAATCATTTCATACGGATGGAATTTAAAGACTGGATGTGCTTATTACAGCCACAGATACTAGATTTTTGTGTCAGAGCATTTGATTTATTGATTTCTGTCAGGATGTAAAGAAAATTTTAACAAATATAAGAATGAAAGAAGGGTATGAAATAAATTATATACCCTAGATTTAATGAAAGCAACATACTGGGTTGCTACTTTTATTGGCCACCAGTATTGCCAGTTCTGCATCTTGCATGACAGACCATACCTGTGTCTAAAATCACCTCCTAATGACTAAATTAGAATTTAATTTGGGTGTCTAAATTCTTAATGTAAAATGCATGCACTATGCACTCAAAATTTCCCACTATGGAATGAAAAATGTAAATTCCATGAGATGAACATTTGTTATAGTTGTCACATTGCACAAAGGATCTACTCCACAACAGTTTGTTCCAATAGTGCTTTTAAATTACATAAAACAAGAGTACAAGCTTTATGATTTACCACTGTTGACAAGTTATAATGTCATGAATGGTTTGAATTAACACTTTGTCTGTATTTGCAGCATGTTTCTGTTGTTGGTTGTTTTCTAAATGCCATGCCATGGGTCCGATTGGTGAAGATGTTGGCCTAATTTGTTTGTCTTTTGTCTATGTGCATGTGTTGTCTTTAGCTGCAAACTCCTCCTATGAAGCCTTCATGACCGGTGTATAAACAGTTACTGAATAATTGATGACATAATGTAACAGAGTTGTTATTACGTATATAATTTTATGTTTTCATGTGTTTTGAACATTATGTATATAAACTATTTTGAAACTACTGGTGAATGATATACTGTATATGTATATGTGTATATATATATGATGTAAATGTGTGATTGGGTAATACAAGTTTAATGGTGCATTGTTCATGTGTGCAATCACACATGAACAAATCTTAAGTTATAGTATCATTCATTAATTGGCTATACATAAGTAATGGATTCTATGGATGCTTTATTATAATGGTTGATAACCGCATTAGAAAAAAATGATGTATGTAACTCAATAAAACTACATTACATCCATTTATATCATTTATATGTGCTATTTAAAGATTTTAAGGCAAAAAATAGAATAAGTTTTCCTTAAAGTTCCTTAAACGTATAAATTGTATTTTCATTTGTGACTGACACAACAATAATAAATCATAGTGACTGCGTGTTGATGGTGGTGTTGGGCTACTAAGAGTTTATGTCAGTGTATCTATGTGTTTGTGTATGTGTGTGTTTATTGCCTGTACTCCTATTAATCAGAACCTATCACTTGTGCCTAATGGAGATAGATTATCAAGCAGAGGGACGTGACTGTCCCTAGAGAATGCCTGGTTTTACTGTGTATGTGTCTGTGTGACTGAGATATTCTAAATACCCCAATAACTACGTGATTTTCTGCTTGACTACTAGAGCCACCATCGTTTGTGTCACCTGCCCCCGATAAGGAGGGCGAGTGTGTGTTTCTGGAGACATGGAGGTTAAGCACACTCATTTATTATACTCCGTGTGTGTGTGTGTGTGTGTGTGTAAACACTGTGTGCGTATAATTAGCTGAGACTATGCTTACTGGCATACTTCACATTTATTTCCCTAACAAACAAGACATTAAGGCACCTGTACAAGCTTCTTCTACATGCCTGGAGGTAGAAAAGAGTTTGCCACCAGCTGCAGCAAAAGGCTTTAATCCCTCAGATACACCTATATTATCCTCACAGCTCAGGGTAAAATATCAGCTACATACTAATATTTCTCCCCTGCTTCCTTGAAACGGCTCCTCAGCATACCTCATAGTCTCATAGTATCTTGGAAATGTTTCAGGTGTATTCAGCTGAGCAAAATTACCACATGAAAAGGCTAAAAACTGCAGACCACATTAATTCAGGAACAATATAACGTGTATGGTTTAGTGACAATAATAGACCTAAACAAACTCCAACTGATCCTTGCCACGTATAATTCCATACTGACACACTCTCACAAGGAAACGCACACTTGTGCATTCCCATTTTACTTTCATTAAGTATCACTTAAAATGGATGAGAGCTCTCATTTCATGGAGTACTGCCACAGACTTGAGACAGACACACCCTCATAATAAATATTCTACAGTGGTGTTATTAGTAGGGAGAGGGATTCTTGGGGCTACAGACGGATAATCTGATAAAACACATCCATTACATGCTTTCCAGAAGTCAGAACAGCCTTGTGAGTCGGGATAAAATCTTACATCAGAAAAAAAGAAAGAGAGAGATCAAGTGAAAGTGTAAAAAAAATTGTCAAAACCAGTGCAAAAGATGATCATTTTTGTACTTCGACAATTGCTTTGTTGGCTGCACAGAAAGGATGAAAATGTAATGAAATGTCCCCTGATGTTATTTGGACTGCAGATGCCATTTGAAGGTCAGCTGAAACAACAACTAAGTTTTCTTGTCTCTAAGGGAACAAAATACACGCAATACCCAAATAACAGCCTCCTTACTTATTGTTCCCTCTTTGTCTTTCTTCTATTGATTGTCAGCTGTCTTCTGGGTAGTCAGACTTGCTGATGACCTTTAAATTCTGTGTGTGTGTGTGAGTTCGTGTGTGTGTGTCATTACCTCTGTGTCCAGCTGCAGCATGTGCTCTCTTTGTGTTCTGTCATGCTATCATATTTTCACCTGTTCTCCTCATCGATTACCTGTCATCAGGCCGAAAAGCGGGCTTTTGTTTCACCAAGTTCGCAAGTAGTGTGTTCTGTCTCCTTCCCAGTCTCACTCACTGTCTTTTTCTTTCTCTATGTTGCTAATCTCTCTTATTTCTAAAATATGTTTCGTCTCTCACTTCAATCTTTACCTGGTTATTTTCATCTGTCTGGACCTATAAACAGTCTATGGCCTGGACTTTCACACCATTCCTTGTGAAATATTCAGTAGTTGTGGTTCTTTATTGCCTCCCTTCAGCTGCGAGGATGTTTGACGTGGTTGCGTAACTTATTAAAAATACCGTTACATCTGTTTCTTTTTTCAGTGCCTCATGTCCTGGAAAGTGAAATCACATCAGATCTGTCATAACACATCTGTTATGCATGGCTTAGTTTGTTTGTGCCTTTTTGTGTCTGTGCATGCAGGTGTGTGCATACGTGTGCACTGCACATGTAATGTCGGTGGTACGCATGGCTGAGCGCGGGCCAGTTCTCTTGCTGGGATGCTAAACGGCAGAAGAGGAGAAGGTTAAGTAGGAAGGTCAACAGAGCAGAGGGGGAAGATATCCATCACAGAAAGCAATACATTTCCGTGGACTCCATGGCTATTTATTTTTATTTCTACGGAAAAGAAGACACTTTCTGCAGGTAAGCTGGCAGCCTGCCTGAGGCCAACTTGACACATCCTCTGCAGACATTTGGAGGAGAACATAGAGCCCCAAAGTAAACAAACTGACTGGGCAAATCAGCTTGAAAAGTTGTTTGCTTGGTTGCAGAAGCAAGTTTATTTATTCTTTCAAATAAGGGGTCATTCTGTCAAAGTTATACATAGGTAAGGAAGCTGATTTTTTTTCATTAAAGGCATTGGAAATACACTTGACTAACATTTAAGTTCTAAACATAATGGGGTGTCAGTGGATTTTTCTCCCAATGTTGAAACCAGTTAGCCAATGAGACAGGTGATCTTTCCATGCTGAGTGTCAGCTGTTACCAAAATCCTTTTGGTATTTTTAAACCTGGGCCCTATTTTAACATATTTTGGTGTTGAAATGAGTAGTATTCAAAAAGGTTTGAAATCCGTGCAGTGGATGGCTGCAAACCGACTGCCTGTCAAAATTACGCCCACAAAAATAAATAATGTTATTATTATTATTATTATTATTATTATTATTATTATTATTATTATTATTATTATTATTATTATTGCCACTGACAGGTTCAGACTGTTACACTAGGCGTCTGACAACATCACAGATCCCACGAATCCCTACAAGTGACTCCCGTTGACACCATTTGTTTTTAACAAGAAACTGAAGTCTCACTCAAGGACAATTCTTGCTCTGATATCTCGTGAGAGGTTTGTTGTTGCAGACGTTGGTGGAAACAAGGGAGAGGAGTTTGTTATGTACATAAAGAAGCAGCTAGCTACTTTATTTCCGTAATGTTACTCCAACGCAACAAACTCCTCTCTCCAACTCCAAGTCATTTTCTGCAACAACTTTCTGGTGAATAATGTCCTTGAACAAGACATCTATTGTTGTTACAAACAAACGGTGTCACCAGAAGTCAGTGGTAGGGATCCTTTCCATGATGCGGTAAGCCTTATTAAGAGGACGCCTTAGCATATATTCAACTTTATATTTATTCTGACACTTAACATTCAGTACATACTTGAGGTATCCTTGAATTGTATGATAATATTCAGGCATATATGACATCAAAGCTTAAAGGGTCTGTGACTTGTGGGGGAAAAACGGGGAGCAGTCAGATACTCCTGAAATATCCTCAGCCTTCAGAGTATCCAGATCAGTTCCGGACCAGTCATGCTATAATCAACAGATCCAGAGGGAGTCAGGCCAGTCTGATTACAGCAGCCAACATGTGTGGTTCACTGGTTTGAATGAAGGGTCAATGATTCTGAGAGTGAGATGAGCTGTTTGCACACTGCTGGTTTAATTTCATTAAAGTTAAGTAAAATGCATTTTAAAGCACATTTTAAAACAACCCATGTTGACCAACATCCTGTAGAGACAGAGCAGGTAGCTAAACATAAACATTAGTGCACACGGATCATAGGCACAAGTCAAAATTCAGCCACATCAAGAAGATTCAGATGCTTGTGAATTAAAGTATGTTTTGAGCATGGACTTAAAAGAGTCAAAGGAGTAAGCAACATTAAAATAAAATAAACTATCAACTCTTAAGCCTTAGTTTTCAGATTATTGCATTGCTTAGTCTATAAAATGTCAAACAATTGTGAAAAATGCCCATTACAGTTTTCCAGAGCATAATGGCTCGTTGCATCTAACCAACAATCCCAAATCTACATATATGATATGATAGACGAATATTAGAGAGATACGATTAATCAATTATCAAAATTGTAGCTGATCAAGGTAATTGAATAAAGATACCATGTGTAGTTTTCAGTGGCCTCTAGCAGTGAAGGATCAGATTACAACCATTACCTTTTCAAGTGGGCGCACTGGTGCTTGTGTTTGAGCTAATAAGCAAGCCAAAACACACCGACACAAAAAATGCTAGAAACTCAGGTAAACTCCCACTGCTACATTATAGGCTAGTAATGTTTTGCTTATTGACTGACAACAGCTACATTGTCTGCATTTAGTCAACATGAAATGCCAGCATGTTATCCTGCTGACCTTTAATAACTGTTTGTGTATCTCTCACCAGAGAGGCTGAGCAACGTCAGCATGTAGCTAAATGTATTGGATGCTAACTCAACGGTTATATGATACAGATGATAGCTAGACTAAATATTATAAATGAGATTTTTGCCACACTTTAGCATCACAGTTAATAATAATAACAAATGTTATTGTGCAGAATGGCACCTCAGAATGGGTCTGGAAATTCAACACTTTGACATAATAACAGTACACAGCTGGGGTAAATCTGCCAGGAGTCAGGAGTTTTCTGTGGAGGTGATGCACAGGGACAGGGTGATGATTTTCCTGGGTCCTGAAGATTCTTGAAGGTCTTTAGCATAATAACAACAAAAACACTAATGCATGTTAAAATAACTCCAAAAAATATTTACACCCGTCCCCAAAAGGGTGCTTGCATAAAAGGCCTCTCCGTCTCAAAGTCCTGGGCTGAATTTCAGTCCCAGTACACCTCTGGTACATGGGATAGTAATATTGATTACGTTGGATGGTGAAGTAATGTAGCAAGCCATAATGTTAAAACTATAGTCTTTTGCAATGGATAAGGTTGCCGGCAAGCTAACGTTATCTAACCAACCAAAACAAATCCTATATTCCACATGCTTTGCAGTAATGGTAGTTTACCTGTCAATTGGGATGAAAGCCAATTGTGGGTCGGTTTTTATATCCAAAACAAAGCGTCTCTGTCTTCTTGACTCAAAGGTCTTTCCGATGTTGACCGTTTTTGCCTGACATCGATCTGATTCTTGTTTAGCCTGACAGGCTTCAGCAAATAACATTTTTTGTTGTTTTTATCTTTATGTGGTGTGTTCTATGATGTGCTAGGAGCCAGTCGTTTTTTAGTGTTGGCTGACTCCATTTTGTTAGCTGCTGTGTTGTCGCTGTGTGTAGAGTTCAGTAGGCAAGAGGCCAGAGGGAGCACCTGAACGTCACAGCCTATGTAAGCCAATGGATTTAGTGGAAAATCCAACCCGATTTCTTCACATAGGAAGCAGCATAAAGGCTGTCAGAGGTAACAGAGAGAGCTGGGGAATGGTGCATTTTTATGTGAGGTTACAACCTGTTTACAAATAGGCAATAAAAAAGTGATTAATTTCATTAAAAAATATGTACAGCCCCTTTAATTGACTAATCATATTAGTTCTAATATGTACTGTAAACATTTTGCTCTTATGTTTTCAAATAGTTTATTCTACTTTTCAAATGAAATTGCTTTTCTTCAAAATGCCCTCAATCCAGGTGAAATAAAGCACATTATTGTCTGCCTCTCAGACCTTCTTCTCTCTCCTGCAGTCAAGCAACCTGTTCTGTCCCCCATTTCTTTACTTTATCTCTCTCCACCTCCCTCTCACATGCTCTGTCACTACCCTTCTTCTGTTTTTTATACCTCTCTCTGCTTCTGTTCTCCTCTCTTCTTCACCTCCCGTCTCCTCTGCCTCTAACACCTCTTGTCATTATGGCTAACTCCTGCTATGACAAGCCATGGCTTGATCTATTTCTATCTCCTTTCAGACAAGCGTTACATACACACCAACTGTTCATGAGTGTGTGTGTGTTTGGGGTTGGGGTGGGGGACATCTCATTGCATGCATATTCACTCCATATGTGCCCAACAGCCATTTGACCATCAACATTAAAACTCACATCGCCAACATATGCAGTACATTGTCAATGTGTTGTTAGATGTTTCTAAAATTGGTAAGCAAACAGCAGAATGGTCCTTGATGTGGAGACAACAATGGTGAGATAGCTACTAGTCAACAAATGCACAGTAGATCACTATGGAGACAATTGGCAACTTAAAACTGTATAACTTGTTATATTTAGTATGATTGTTAAAGTCATGTCTACACCTTTATAACCTAACTTGAAATTCTGACTTGAAATGACCATGATTACGTCAGCATTTCATGGTTAGAAGTGTTAACTCAAGTGTTTAGCTTCAGAACACTTCAACACATGTTTACCCATATTTATCTGCAATGTGTGACAGACACAGGTCAGCAATGCCAGCCCCCCCTCTGATATTCATGAGTCCTGTGGAAATAGTTCCTCAGGTATTATGGTGCTGTGTTGTTAATGATTATGTGAACTATGGACGTAGGGTTGAAATGACAAATTGCTTTTAAAAGTAGCCATCCAAGCTGCTCTGTCTGATGGGGAAATGTTTGCTAACATGTTAAAATAATTAGAAGGTGATAACACATCAGTGCTGTGTTCACAGGCCTCATGTGTGTCAAAAACTGCAGGTTTTATTGACCTTTAGTTGAATAATTAGAGTGTTAACCGTGTTCTTAATGTGTTTGAGTATATCATTATCACCCCATTGGGGACTTTATCTTTTCACTTGTGAACCGATATCCTGAAATTGTTGGATCCCTCTTTTATTTATGGGTTATATGTATTTTGAAAATATTTTCTTTTCTTTTGAAAGTTGTTTCGTACAGTGTGTATGTAACGTGCTGTGGTTCACATCCTTTTAATGCTGCAGATTGTAAGGAAACACTGAAAGGTAAAGCAGGTAGGTAAAAAATAAAACACTGGAAAGTTAAAAGTCAACATTAAAAGTGCTGATAAAATTGATGATGTGTGACACAAGCAAACCACTCGACCAAAGCGTCCCATGTCCCACCATATCCCTCTGCAGCATCCCCAAAACAACACAATGTGGTTTGATCCTCATAAATCCTGGATAGCAACTGTTTTTCTGGCAGCTTGTTGGGGTCAGCAGGTTTGCTGTGTGTTTGTGTCTGTGGAGGCTATCACACTCTTATGTGTTTGCTGTTCTCTCTGTGGGGTCATCAAACACTTCACTGTAATCTCCCTGAAGACCTTGATGCATTTAGTGTGTGTATGTGTGTTTAAGTTAATACGCAACCCCTGTCTGTGCTAGCCAAAAGATAGCATGGTTTCCATTTTGACCTCCCTTGTACCCTTCCCTCAGGGGCAAACGATCCAATCAGAGGATAAGCCTATTTCCAGACCCTCCCCCTGGGAGCAAGAAAGATCCAATCGGATAAGGGTTCATCTCAGATCAGAATCAACGGGGGATGCGGATAAGGGACCAAACAGAGACACAACCATCAAAAGAAAGACAGAAACAAAATAGACAAACACAAAAATGTCACACAAACAGTGCAAAGAATAGTCTAAACAGATGTTACTTGTCATGTAAAAAGTAAAAAAACCCGCTACACTTTTTCTAAGACACACTCAACATGTGGAGGCTTTCCTTGTGTGTGAGATTTCCAATAAAAAACAGAGTGGGCTCCTGTTTCTCTTCTTCTGACTGTGGCAGAACCCCTGTGTGATAATTCGCAGCGAGTGCTTCAGCAAGTGGGAAAGCAAACACTCTGAAATGACAGAAATAAGAAAAGCTCACCCTGATTAAAACAAACAAAAAATAAATTGCAGCAGTCTTGCCTGGAACACGCAAACAGGGGGAGGATGGTAAATATTGTGGGATTGATGCTTTAACACACCCAGACTTTCTGTCTTCTCATGCTGTGCGTGACCTTGGACAACATGTTTTTGCCTTTCCTTTAATATTATTTTCCACATTTCCTTTGCCATTGTGATTAGCATGTCCACCTCCCGCATTAACATCTCTCATTGCATTCCTCTTGCATCCAGCAGGTTTCACATACAGTATTTGCGTGGGCCATGGGCAAGTGTGGTGCATAAAGCAGACAAACAATATTGTCACCAATGTCACTTTCATCTGGGCTGGCTTCCTCACTCTGTCTAATGCTTTGAAGATACAAAGAGATTTAAATTCCTGTTTCTTTTTCTTACAGTGACACCTAAATATATACACATACACACATACACCTAAACATGCAGTGCCAAAACTGAAAAGGATCTTTTAGCCCTACAGGTACAGTTGTGATATATTGTGATCAGAAGATGCAACGATTAAGCATGGTACATCATGCCTAAGTGATTCTCTTTGTGCCCATCAATATTTTTGTGGGTGAAAGTGTTTGTACAGAATGGGCTTGTGTGTGTGCTCTTGCTGTTGGACTTCTTTGTCCATACTGTTGCTGCTTCCTGTCAAAGAATGGTACATCCCCAGAATTTTTCAGCAGGATGTGGGCGAAGTAGAGAATGTCTTTTGTTACTAGACAGATGTTTTTGAATCTATATACTCATTTTCAAAAAATCTGGCTGCCATACATTGAGCGTTAATGTGTATTTGCATGCCTGTGTGTATTTTACTGCATCGCTAAGGGCAACAAATGTCCTTTATCACTGTCAAAATGCCAAATAAGTTATCAACACCTCCCTGCCTGCTGCTGTGACATCTATGCCCACACATACACTCACACACACACACACACACACACACACACACACACACACACACACACACACACACATACAACTTAGCAGGCAGTATTACTCAGACACACCAAACCGGCTGAAGTAACACTGTGTACATTTTATTAAGGTGAAAGTGAAGAATTTGGCATTTAAATGAAATGCATGATTTGTTGTAAAAAAAAAAAAAAGTGCATTCATACACTTGCCTCTCTGTTTACATGTGGACTGTATGCATTCATGCTTTTGGCATTTTCTTCACGGTCAGTTAAAAACTGCTCTGTGGTATAAATGTAGATTTTCACCTTTGTGACACACAAACACTCAGCTGTATTGACTGGTGTCTTACTTCGAAAGCCTGAGGCAGCTGAGTGGGTGAGATTTTAAAAAAATTCTCTCTGGCAATGTATAATGGCTACTTTGGACAGCGGTACAATGAATTAATTAGCAGTGCCAAATGAAAGGGGATTGTCCTGAGATTAGATTGATTTATAAAAATGATGTGCACACAATACAAGGATACCATTGTTATTGCAGTTGTATTACGTTAGGAAGGCTCTGTATATTTTCAATACAGCATCAGAGCTGAGAAAAACCTTTCCATTTCAATGGGATACATGACTTCTAATCACATGACAATAAACTACAAAAATGTACAAACTTTAAAATCAGTTGTTCAATTGTGTTCTTCAGAATGACTTTCCAAGCATCAGCCAACACAGCCATGAAGAAAAGCTACATCTCTGCAGTGGTGGTGAAATGGTTTAATTAATATCATATTGGTAATAATAGGAGCCTTCAAAGGAGAAGAAGACAAGAGGATAGCCATGAAACAAGAGAGGAGGAGAGTTTGACATGCAGGTACATACACATGCACCCATCCTCAAACAGACACACACTACATCTTAACTCTCAAAAGCAGTCTCTGCACTGGGTGACCCACACACACAAACAAACTTCAGTAATGGTGGTTCTTCACTGCAGGGGATTGTAAGAATAATTAAATATTTAACCCTTCCTATCTTGCTCTCTCACGCACATTCGACTATTTCTTGGCAAATCTCCACCACACACAAACAAAGTGTGCTCTGAGCGGCTTATTTGTTTTACTATATCAAGCAGCTATTAGAGAGTATTTGTAAATCATTTTTCACTGGCCCCAGTTGTTTTGTCATTAAAATGTAAGTAATGTTTAATGGAATATAAATGATGTAAAAGTAAAAGCGATACTGTAGTGTTGTACATTGTGGTATGCTGACCAATAAATAGGGAAAAGTGAAGAGTGATGCAACACAAAACATACATGAAACATGTTTTCTTTGTCCCTTTAACCAACTTTAACTATAGCATAGTTAATAGTAGAATTACATGAGAACTACACAAATAACAATAAAATTCATCTTTAGTTTAGTTTTTCTTGGTGCCCACCTTTCTCTCTATCTCTGTCATGCTCTCTGTATCTCACTCTTTGATTAGACCTGTCAGAAACTTTGTTATGAAAATGTCATTTAAAGGGGCAAAATATAGTTTTCAGCGGCCATTAGCAGTGCAGTTTTAAGATTGCAACTGGGCGTGTTCTTGTACACGAGCTTGAACCATAGGTTTGAACTCATGAGCAAGCGTAATTCGAAACACAGCCGCTTTCATCATCCTGATCTCATCGGCGTTACATATACACTAAGAAAAACCGGGGACATTTTTGGTTTGGTGGTCAGTATGTCATAAAAAAATATGACATATAAAAGGGGGACAATTGCGGTTTTATAATCTGTAAGAATACAGCATTTTATGTGTTGTTTTGGCCATTTAAAGGTATTTTAAGAGGTAAAAAGTTCTTGGTGAGTTATAATCTGTCAAATTGTCTCGTCTCGAGACGTCTCGTGACTTGATTTAATTAAGACTACTCATTTGAATTAAATCAAGTCATTTTGAGGCAGAACTTTTCAGTCAATAAGCAGAAGCTGCAATCACTCTCTGGAAGTAAAAAACTGCATGTTATGGGTTGTATTGGCCAATAAAGGTATTTCAACAGATAAAAAGGACTGGATTGGTCGGTACACAGCAACTTAAATAAAGCAGAATGGATAATTGCAAAAGAGATCATGGTTTTATTTTATATATAACTCAGCAGTAAGACATGTTAATTATAGGCTACAGTCTGTTGTCTGTCTGTCAATTCGGGTGTGACGTCATTCCCAGCTCCGACCTCCGACTTCCGAGGTAAATGGAACGCGGCATTAAAAACATGGGGACAGCTCCAGACGGGGACTGGCCACCAAAACCGGGGACTGTTCCCAGAAAATGGGGACGTCTGGTCACCTTAATATACACGCTTTCACAAATGGCTATTGTTCGCAAAACGTCGGCGATGTTTGTCATCCCAGGGCGTCATGTACAGACGGGCCTAGATGTGTCTCATATACACGCACCCGGGGGGCGTCTTCTATACACGCAAAATCGACGTTTTGCGTGCAATAAACGCTGAAACACCGTCATGCCGGTGTGACACCAAAATCTGTGACCTATCGGATTCTGTGACCCAAATGGGAAGTTAAGCGCCTGAGGCTTTGTTGACGATATGAAGCAGCTGCCGTTGGTTGGGTTTACCAAAGGTGTCTGGTTGGGTTTAGGTACTAAAAGTACTTGGTTGGGTTTAGGTACTAAAAGTACTTGGTTATGGTTAGGAAAACATCGTCGTTTGGGTTTTGGTCACAGAATCTGATAGGTCACAGATTTTGGTGTTACACCGGCTCAGAGGCAGATCAACACCAGTGCGGCTCACTGCGCTGTCTGAGCGCAGTGAGCCGCATATTGGCACAATACTCCCAGGACAAAAAGGCAGTGTGAAAACGCCTATAAGCAGACAGGGAGACCACTTCACACAACGTGACTCTCTCCATGACTCCAACCTTTCTGATGCTGACTGTTCTCACTCAACATCATCTGAATCTCATTTGGTCTGATGGCCTTCAGCACATAATATTTTATTGTTGTTTTGTGTCCTTACGTGGAGTTTGTGTTGGAGTCTGTGTTTTGCTGGGAGAAAGTTTTATGGTGTTAGTAGACTGCATGTCTTTAGCTGCGGTGTTGTCGCTGTAGTTAAAGAGAGGCTTAGGAGCGTGCACGGGCTACGTCCCGACCGGTTACTTTCACATTAAAAGCAGAATAGTGGCTATTCCAAGCAAAAGAAAAAAACAGGGGTGTGCTTCATTTCTAAGTGAGGCTACAGCCGATTGACAAAAATGCAGTAAAAAAGTATCTATTAATAAGTGACTTATTGAAAAACTACATATAACCCCTACAAACATGAAAAAAATTCTCCTCCCTGACAGAAAGTCATGTTCATCCCTGGTCTAGGGGAGGGTCTTGAAGTCTGGTCAGACAACATCCATTGACCCTGACAGATCAAATGTAGTTTTCCACTTGAGGCATTGTCTGCTGCACAGCACTGAGAGATACCTTCAACAGCTACATTGCATCCCGCTGAGGATGAAATTACATTAAAATGACCACAAAGCAGATCTTATGTTACAGATGTGCTTGCAAGTTGCGCATGCACAAAGGTAAAAATCCAGCAAGCTTTTACAGTTTCATCTCATTAATCCCAGCCCCATTAAACATCTATGACTTTCCTCTTTCAATATGTGATACTCTTTAAAGCATTTAGGCTGAATATTTCTCCACTGCTTCCACAAAAACAAGGCAAATTAAATGATTTTTTTAAGAGCCCGAAATGAACTTTGCATGGTTATTGATAAATAAATTAAGTTCTTTTGACATTTTATAGAAGATCCTTCCGGCTGTGAGAAGTATAACTTCATTACACCATTGTATTATTGAAAGCTTTCCATCAAGTCTTCTTTCATCATAAATGTATGTGTTTGATGTTTCTTAATGAATTGGACTGTATTTCATTTTTCCAGTGATGCAAAATCAATGTAATACCAGCTTGAATATTTAGAGGGTAAGTGAGCTGTGAAGATTTGGAAACCGCACATTCAAACACACATACACCTTTTTCCTTTTCTTCCTGTGCAAACACACACACATACACACATGCGCACACACCCACACACAAGCAGAGGGTCTATGTCTTCCATACATGTATACTGATCAAGCATGGTGGAGCCTGGTTTTGGTAATCATAGTAGTGATTGTAGTGATTAATTTATGCCTCATCACTGTGTGTGTGTGTGTGTGTGTGTGTGTGTGTGTGTGTGTTTCCGGTGCATACATTTGGCTTTCTTAGAATGCAAACTCAAACTATAACAAGCCTGGTTTGGCAAGAGTTATTTCCTTTTTTCACATTTCATGGAAAGTTGTCTCAGTTGTACACATCACATTAGTCCCATGTAGTGGTGTGTAACAGCAAATGAGGCAGATTCATGATAATGGCCGATGATAGAAGAAGTATATCTATGATCTAAAAATATAGGTCAGATTGGGGCTCATTAGGGGTTCCTAACCAAGTGCCTTAACTCTGCAGGGAATGGTAATAATACCGTACATGTTTATGGATGAGATTCACTGCATGTATGTTCTGTGTAGCTGCAGCATAGAATGGGCTTGTGTGGCATTGGTAAATTAATGACGAAATGATACAGCTGGGGTGGCGGTAGTAAATAAATTAGGCCTTATGAGCAAGCTTCCTTAGAGATTTCAGACATCAGAAGGAAGGGAAGAAGAAAGGAACAGAGGCAGGGAGGAGTGAGAGCGCTTGAGGAGGAGTGGAACGCACTGTGATAGATGAGCAGAAACAATTTTGAGATTTTCTGCCCTTTCTTCCTATCTCTTCTCTCTTTCTCTTTCTTCTCTTTTACATTTCTATCCCTTCAACATTTTCCTCACTTTTCATCTTTCTGTCTCTCTGTCACCCACCACCCCCCGCTCTAACTAAATGCTTTTCTGTCTGCCCCAGCCTGCACTCCAAGTCTGTCAGATCTCCTTTGAGAAACCAGGAGGTGAAAAGGGGGAGAGAGACAAAGAGGGAAAGAGAAAACCAGAGAGGGAGATGGAAGATGATGGCTCTCAGAATGTAGATACAATTTCAATATTAAGATGGGATACAATTTCAATAATAGAAATTGACCTCAGATCTCTTCCTCTCTGCCTCTCTCTTAGGGAGCCTCGCTGTCAGGTTGTGTTTTCGATAGGACGGGTAAAACTGTGGGCTAATCCATCTTGCTCCACTAAGAACACAGAAAACAACATAATCTGACATCGTGTAGCCTCTTGAATGCTTGGAAATTCAGATGAAGATGCCTACAGCTGTCAAAAGTCATGGCTCTCTCCTGTGAGAGGTGGTCCTGTCTGCGTGCCAAAGGAATCAAACTCACGAGTGGGTTGTATACAGTCAAGGTTAGATACACCTTCTGAACACCTTGATCCGCACAGACACACTACACACTTATGAATACTTCTAGGATGGTTAGTGTGTTTGAAAAGCTGCTCGACTCATGTGGTGAAACTGCTCTTTATTTGCACTTCATGATCTCCATATCACTGCACTACAGAATTCCTCTTTTCTTTTCCCTGATGTTTTGTTGTGGTTTCTTTTCTCTTGACATTTTTATTCATAGGGTCTCTGGTTTCTGGACAGCTATGCTACAAACCTTATCTGCAGGTGCAAGCTGACACTAATGGACGGAAGAGCAGAAAGAGTTAAAAGAGTATAGGTTGCACGCTGGCCAAACACATTCTACTTTCTGCAGGTTTATTATTTATTCCTAGTTGTGTTTCTACGGTAAGTTAACATTGCCCCTTCTTCCATTGCACTGTAAAGCCCAAGCTTGTGAGACTAAATAATGAGCATGCTAACAAGCTAACAATTGGACATTTCAGGTCATTTTAGTATGCATACTGACATCATTCACATTTGTTAATGTAATAACAGCACATTCATTTGTCACACTGACACTTCATTTATAACCATCAAACACTGGAATATTCGTCCAGCCGGGCTTAAAACTTGCACAGACATTTATTCTTTACCCCATGGTGCAAAAAGAAATGGATATTGAGCTACTAAATAGTCATTTGATTGTGATTTAGATTTTTAATTGTAATGAATTGTAATTTAATAGTTCAGTACTGGATGAATGTGCTGGTATGATGATGTGTGCTTGTAGATTTATATGTATAATTGTTTGTGTGATAGTTACATAATGGTGCTGCATGTAAATGAGTGTTTTTAGTGGTGATTGTTTGTGTGTACCTGCCCCGGGACTGCTGATGGAAATGAGCTAATAGATAAATCCAGCATAAATCATCTGGCTCAAATCACTTCTCATTGTGTTCATGATCCTTGTTTATTAAATATAATAATGTATTAATATATACAGTCCAAAGTCATTTATTGCTTATGTTCTACTGTAATTACTCATTTCTTGTAGCAAGAGGCCCAATTCTTATTACCTGCAGGATTATGTCCAGACTGTCAAACAAGAAGTGTGGGATTCCTGTAGAGTTTATAGTGGGGTAAACTCTGACTGTACCATGTTTGTTAAATTACAGAGATGGGGCTTCATTGTTTTCAGGGGATAGTCTTTTTTTAAATACCCTAAACAACTTAGACTGTCAATATTTCTATGTTTAGTCAATATTTCTATTACTTTAGTTTGACAGAGACCAGCCAGGCTCCTCAGTTCAGTTTACTGTTGTGAGTGAAATGGAGTGGAGATCAGTTCAGCTGTAGGTTGCTGCGTGCAGCATGTCCTAGCCACACAATAGCCGTGGTCATTTTTGTGTATAGTTTTTCCACAAGCCACCTTGCTAATCAACCTGAACCATACTGTTTTCTTTGGTAAAACAAGCAATAGACCATACACCAGGTGAAGATCAGTCAAATTTCATTTCAGCAGTCAGACAGAACAAAACACCTACCTCCAACAGTGAATCAGAGGGGAAACACTGCATCCAATATAATTTTGAAGAAAGACGGGCATGTCTCCAAACCTTTTTAAATTGCCTGATTTTCAGTAGTTTAATTCTTATGTGTCTTATTTAACCAATTGAATTCACTCCTAGATAAAAAATAATTGCATTCATTATTGATCATATTTCTGTGTAATTTAATAGTTCAGTACTGGATGAATGTGCTGGTATGATGATGTGTGCTTGTAGATTTATATGTATAATTGTTTGTGTGATAGTTACATAATGGTGCTGCATGTAAATGAGTGTTTTAGTGGTGATTGTTTGTGTGTACCTGCCCCGGGACTGCTGATGGAAATGAGCTAATAGATAAATCCAGCATAAATCATCTGGCTCAAATCACTTCTCATTGTGTTCATGATCCTTGTTTATTAAATATAATAATGTATTAATATATACAGTCCAAAGTCATTTATTGCTTATGTTCTACTGTAATTACTCATTTCTTGTAGCAAGAGGCCCAATTCTTATTACCTGCAGGATTATGTCCAGACTGTCAAACAAGAAGTGTGGGATTCCTGTAGAGTTTATAGTGGGGTAAACTCTGACTGTACCATGTTTGTTAAATTACAGAGATGGGGCTTCATTGTTTTCAGGGGATAGTCTTTTTTTAAATACCCTAAACAACTTAGACTGTCAATATTTCTATGTTTAGTCAATATTTCTATTACTTTAGTTTGACAGAGACCAGCCAGGCTCCTCAGTTCAGTTTATTGTTGGAGTGGAATGGAGTGGAGATCAGTTCAGCTGTAGGTTGCTGCGTGCACACAATAGCCGTGGTCATTTTTGTGTATAGTTTTTCCACAAGCCACCTTGCTAATCAACCTGAACCATACTGTTTTCTTTGGTAAAACAAGCAATAGACCATACACCAGGTGAAGATCAGTCAAATTTCATTTCAGCAGTCAGACAGAACAAAACACATCTACCTCCAACAGTGAATCAGAGGGGAAACACTGCATCCAATATAATTTTGAAGAAAGACGGGCATGTCTCCAAACCTTTTTAAATTGCCTGATTTTCAGTAGTTTAATTCTTATGTGTCTTATTTAACCAATTGAATTCACTCCTAGATAAAAAATAATTGCATTCATTATTGATCATATTTCTGTGTTATGTAGGCGGCAGAAGATGTCTTCTATTATACAGCAGCCTTGCATTAAAAATGTAATGTTATCCACCACCGGCAACTCATAGCCTGACAGCTGAATTTCCATTATTTGGATAGCATTATCCACCCAGGATGTTTTTACAAGGACAAAATGAGGCAGCACTTGAGAAACACTTTATAGTCTGTTTGTTCTGTGTGTTTGAGAGAAAAAAGTATTATACTAGTGGGGAAAACTATAAACAAGAACAAAAAAATGATTTACTTACTGGTAGTTTATCTTTTAAGTCTTACATTATAATTCCATAATGTTATATAGTGTTAAGTGGCTTTAAAGTGATCTTAACATATTTTATATACTTACTTATTCTTTATTAACTTTACCTTTTAATTATATAATAAAACAAAGCATTCTGCTGTAGCCTCTTGGCATTATGGCATTACTCGTATCGGGCATCAGAATAATCTTAAAGCTACTGTTTTAATTGTCTATCCTGATGAAATTAATTGCATTTGATTTTCCCACCTCCGTCCTGTCTAGAGCAGAACTGGAGTCCAAACTGGAGCAGAAAATTTGGACTGTCTGCCTTATAGCCCTTATCCCCTCTATTTTGCACTCTCATACCTACACACTCTTCTTTTGCCCTTGCCCTTTAAGCTGAAAATAGTGTGTGTGTGTGTGTGTGTGTGAGTGTGTGTGTGTGTGTGTGTGTGTTATACAGTTTGTATGGGTATGTATTCAAAACTGTGTGTGTGTGTGTGTGTTGTGTGTGTGTGTGTGTGTGTGTGTGTGTGTGTGCCAGAGAGGGAGGAAAATGAGGACATATGGCTGTGAATTCCCTGAGATCCCATGTAAAATACTGCAGTATTCAAGGCATAAATCACCCAGATTGCTGAAACACACAGGATAACTCTGAGCTTATGTTTATGCATCTGTGTATGTGTGCATGCACATGTACTTGTGCACACACACATACAAACAAGCCTGTGAGTATTTCCCTGCAAGCAAACTTCGGTCAGTGTGATGATCACACACATTAATTAGCATTTACGTGCCTGCACACTTGTAGGGACATTATGTAGCGTATGTGTGTGTGTATGTCTGCATGATTTGCATACCAGTGTACCAAAATGGGCCTGCTCTACAAATCCTGGCCCCAAGCTTTGGTCCACCCTACCCCCCTTTCTCCCTCAGTCTCTTTTTCAGGTTCAGCGCAGGTTCTCTAATGCTATCACTCTAACCATATGGTGGGAGCATCAGTTAAATTGCTGCTGTTTCAGCGCTGCCTGGCCTGCGTACAATTTAAACACACACCCACACGAACACCCACACACACACACAAATACAGACACGTGCACATACTCTGGCTGGCCTGTGTACAGATCCAAACAAAGCCATATGGCCCTTCTCTTTCTTCATTTACCTCATTTACTGTATGTAACCCCGCTGCCGCTCAAGGACAAGAGGAACCACTAACACCTGTCTTTGCAGGCTGCAGAACATAGGAAAGGATGAAGTAAAGTGGTGCACACAAGCCCTTTCATTTGGTCTGAGGTCTGTCCCGATCCCTGCCCTCCTGCTGCCCAAAGCCACTTAAGCTCCACCAGGATGAGAGAAGAATGTATACGATTAAATTATAAAATTGAATTAAATTTTGATCTTATCTGCACTGCAGGGTGCTGCGGATGCATTAAAAAGGTATGGGACATCTACCGTTTGCATAGGTTTTATTAATGTAAAAAAGGTCATAGATTTACCTTCAGAGGCCAAGAGTGGACAGAACAACAGCACATCTGACTGCCGTATCACCTTATCTAATGCCCGTGTATGTGTGTGCATGTCCGCACGCGTGCAGGCATGGTTGTCTGTTTTGTGGGAACATGACTGTGCCTGTTTCCTCTCCTCCTAGCCATTAGAAGGGGCTCATATAACCAGCCTCTGGGCCTCAGAGAGACACACTCTCTATAAATACACACCACTTAAGGGCCTGTGGGGGACTTGGTACACACATACACACACTACACAAGCAGAAGTTCCACGACTCCCTGTTAAGCCTTCAAATGGATGTTTATGCGTTTGCTTAATAGTACCAGGCCTCAAAACTATAAGGTTCCAAATACAGCAAGGTCAAAAAAACAAAACTTTATGCTGAGCAGTGATGCCACTATTATTGCTTACCCTACCTATTTCATACTGTACTCATGTGTAGCTTTGATTAACTAAATGAATGAAATTTGTCATTCACAGTGGGCTTAGGGGAATGAAAAGGTGACATTTTTAGAGTTTTGTAAAATAATGTTAGTTGTTGCTCTGTTCATACATCACCGTGTGCCTTTAGAACATTCTGCTAGAAAGGAGATAAAACTGTGGAACAGATGTCTCTGTTGTCCTTCTGCCCTGTGTGTGTATAGGTGTGTGTGTGTGTGTGTGTGTGTGTGTGTGTGTGTGTGTGTGTATGTTGTGCATGTGGATATGTGCATGAGTGTACAAATCCTTTGCCATTAGTATTTTTAGTCTTTTAGCACCTTGTTTTGGCAGTATGTTCACAACTCTTATCTTGTATCTCGGTAATGGCCAGAGCAGTATAAAACACACACACACACACACACACACACACACACACACACACACACACAGAATACACAAATACAAACTACTACACATATTAACACACATGCACATATGCACACACGCACACTAGTGTATGTGCATACACACTTTAAAGTTAAGTCCTTCCTCATGTCAATGGCCTTCAGAGACGCGACGTCCTCTCCTCACCTGGCCCTGGGCATCACAGGCCCATTTCTACATCAGAATGTCAAGCCTGTTCATTTTTCTGTCCGTCCATTTAGTACATCCCAGTAGAGTTTCGGTCTGTCGGTATGTCTGTCTGATAGTCTGTTTGTCCATCTCATCAAAGCCCACTTTTTCCTAATAGAAGCACCATCTGTCTGTCTGTTCCAACTGTCTGTCCATCTGTTTGTCCACGCATATGCATGCTGCCCTCTCTTTCTGTCTATCTTCTGTCTTTCTCTCCAGTTATCAATCTTGTTGTTAATTTATCCGACCGTCCATCGGCCTGATTGTCCGTCATCAATCTGTCCATCTGTTTGTCTGTCTCTGTGTGTGAGAGGTACCAAAATGCATTTTTGCATCCCCATACCAGAAAGCATCATTATTTATAGATGCAGATAAAACATATTTTTTTTCCATAGATGCTGTGAAATCGCAGGTCAATACACGTTGAATGGCTAATATGGTTGGAATGTATAGATGGTTCTTGAAAAAAAAATCTATAAAATCTTTTATTTGATTTGCTTATTTGGAAATTAGATGGAGCTATAAAGATCCCCATGGGGATGTTTGGTTACTGCTGCTGTAGACAAAATGACCCACGGACTCATTGGAAATATTTGTAATAAAATATACAATAGAATATACAAATAACTCAATGAACATAAATGCAATTGGAGACAGCAGAAATTTTTGGTTTGCAAGATTAGCATATGCCAAAACATGCATCATTAGTTGTGTTTTCTATCTACATGTGGAGTGGAAATCCAAAAAAAATAAAAAAATACATAAAATATTAGAAAAATGCTTTTACACATGGAAATGTTGGTGTATCTATAAAAGCAAAATTCAATATAGTTCGATGGAAACAGACTTTTCATGAAGCATGAAGCATGTGACTTAAATGTCCACTAAACAGATGAAAAATAGCAGCAGACAAAAGAACAGATCTGTGTGGAGCAAGACAATAGCCATATTTCATGATGGTTTTTTTCTCCATCATATAAGGTCTAGCACTCTTGAATTACATCATCTGGTTGTGCTATCTTCTTCTGCATTGGTTGAATGGTACCTGACTGGAGCATTGGTGTCTCCTACTGCCTATCTCAATGAACCAACTCCTAATATTCAACAGTAGTGGATGGAAACAGGCATAAATTTGCATTTTCTTTGCAAATTTTCTAAAAATTCTCTAAGGAATGTTGCCTACATTTGGATGGACCCCTGGCTACTAGTTCTAGTTTTTGTAAGTAGCTGCTCTAGTGTGAATGTAATATTATATCAAAATGTATGTTAATTCAAAGTTATTGGTATTCAGGTATAAATAATTTATAATCTGGTCATCACAGGTTTAATATTTGTAAAATTCAACTGAATACATTTTAAAGCTTTTTTAAAGATCACCAGACATCCTCTGTATTAAAAACTAGTTTAAAGAGAGAGTTAAGTATTGTGTAACATCTCAATAGGAAAGAAACTTTACTTTTATATCAAAAAGCATGCACATCCACAAACATTAGCAAGCAACAATTTTGCAAATAAATAAAACCCAACCTGAATAAAGGTTAAGTAGTAGTTGGATTTTTAAACAGTTGCTTGAATTTGCATGCACAAATTTCGGAGCTCAACCCTAATTTTGGTTACATATGAGTGGAGTTTTATCTGTTTCTCTATTGCGTACATTCTAGGAGAGGTCTAGAGAGATAAAACTAAACTGAGTTAACTGACTAAACTTAATTAAACATGCAAACTTGTGGAAATAAACTAATAGTATATTAATTTTAAAAAGTGGAATTGAAAATAATAATAAACACTTATAGCACACATATGAATGTGCACAGAGCTATGCACCTTACAGACAGAGGAAGTGTGGAAATGGATTTTGTATAACATTGCATACATGCTGCCATTATCAGATCATATTATAAGATGGAAGAAGCGTACAGATATATATTCAATGTTCAAGAAATGTACAAATATATATTCCCATAAGCATTTACCATTTTTTATAGAGTTACAGTATGTTGTGCATAGGCTGTGTGCATAAATTTGGGTCAGAAATACTTGAGCACCGTAGCAGTACAGAGTGAACAGAAACAATAATAGCCTAAAGCAGTTTATTGAGACAGCGCAGTATAACCAGGCAGCATGAATTAGCTTTCCCTAGCTGCTTACTCATTTTCAGGGTCACTGGGGGGCTTGAGCCGATCCTAGGGAAGGCAGAAAAATACCTTGGACAGGTTACTTGTGCATTACAGGCTAATGCATAAACAGGCAAACAAATTCAAACCTAAGGGCGATTTTGAAACTTCAGTTCACCTGACATAGATATGAAGGTGGAAGGAAAATCAACTCAAACACAAGAAGAACATGGAAGCTTAACATTAAAAAGACAGGGCTGAGATTTAAACCTTGCTTCGAGCAGACATCATTAACCACTGAGCCACAAAGAGACTTGTCACACGTTATCCCCTCTTATAAGACAACTTAGATGAAGTCAACTGTGGCAGGAATCATTGTACATAGGAACAGAAGTCTGGACTGACAGGTACACCTCTGGGTGCACCCTGGGGGTATGACATAGAGGTTTAAGGTGCTATGAAGCTCCATCAGCTAAGTTTAGAGGGTGGGTTTCTCCAATTAGATAGACAGTAACCATTGCACAGATTTTACAACAGTAACTCTTACTGGGTGACAAAATAGGGAATTTAACTATGCTTTGTGTGTGTGCACATGCATGTGCAATCCTCAAGTTTATCCATCCAGTTCAACAGATGTTATAGTTTGAAATTCAGCCTGGAATCATTAGCAGCAATTTACCTCATAATTACCACCTGATTACTCACAAACACTCACAAAAAACTGACGCACACAGGGTAACACTTTACATTACAGTACACAAAATGAGTGACTAGTTGCCGCACGCAGTTTGAGAGGTGGAGCTGCTGCAAGACAAGAGCCTGTGTGATGGAGACTGAATGTTTGAGTTTTTCAACTCTCTGCTGCTCTTGCTCTCTCTACCTTTGCCTCTTGTGTGTATAAATGTGTGAGAGCATGTGCATTTCTTTTTTCTGCAAGTGGTGATCCATTACACTGTCAGCACTTTCCCATGATGCAGAACAGCAACAGGAACATTGTGTCTGGAGAAAATGACTTCATCCTCTAAAAGACAATGCTACCTCATTCCTTTATTTCCCCCAGTCTGCCTCTTTCTCCTTTGACCCCTCATTCTGACTGGTATATTCAACTCTACGCCTCTATCTCTATCAGTGTCTGCCTCTACCTCTCTGGATCACTTCGACCCTATTTTTGTCTATGACTCATTTTTTCCTCCTGCTGTTTCTCTCTTTTCCCCTCTGCCACTCACTGTCTGCTTTAAAGATACTGTCTGTGTCTTTCTGCCTCAGATGCTATGGTGATAAGTCTTTTGAATGTTGGACGATCGAGCCAGCAGCTTCTAGCTTTTACATAATTGTAATGTGACATACCCACACTGTATTCTCTGTGAGTCTCACTTTCTCTGTCTCTGTCTCTCTCTCTCAAACACATGCATGCACTCACACACTGAAGAACATTTATTTTCACATGGTAGAGTGATTAGTATCAACCCTCTCACTCTACTGCCCCTAAGCTAACTGACCTTGGTTGCCCATTTTCATGCAAAGTGAATATAATAGTAGTTAGTGTCGAGACTTAGTGTCCTTTACAGACAGCTTTAACTGTTAATACTATACAGTGCCTGGTATTTCCACATGGTCTTTGCTATTGTTACATTTTCCAATATAAGCTATTCCTTCTCCATGGGCACTATCCTCATGGAATTGCAATGACCAGTGCAATCAAACAACAGTGAAGGTGATAATGGTACAGACATCAATGAAAATGAATGAATGACATGAATGATAATGAAAGAAATAGTAATGTTAATAATAATAGAAAAAATAATAATTAATAATAATGGAAGCAGCAGGTGTTGAGCAGGGACATGGGTGCATCAGGTAGTCCGCAAACCACAGATCCAGATTCCACAACTCCGGAACCAGAAACACCTGCAGAAAGCGATAGATGGAGAAAATATGGGAAAATGAAAAAGGAAGAAGTAATTTTAGTTTCATGCATTGATGGAATAAGAATGCAGGAGAGAGGAGCTCAGTGCATAATGGGAGGTCTCCCAGCAGCCTAGGCCTATTACAGTAAACTAAGGGATGGTTCATGGCTAACCTCAGTCAGCCCTAACTATAAGCTTTATCAAAGAGGACAAACTTAAGCCTATTCTTAAATGTGGAGATAGTGTCTGCCTCCCAAACTCAAACTGGGACCCGAGTCCAAAGGAGAGGAGCTTGATAAGGCTTTGGCTCAAATTCTACTTTTGGAGACTCTAGGAACCACACGTAACCTTGCATTCAAGGAGAGCAGTGTCCTAGTGAGGTAATACAAGATAGGATAGTGCCAGACCATTACAGGCTTTGTAGGTGGATGGACGGATTTTAAATTCTGTTCTGTTTTTTAAAGGGAGCCAGTGCAGAGAAGCTAATACAGGAGAAATATGACCTCTTTTCCTGGTTCTTGTCAGTAGACGAGCCACAGCATTCTGGATCAACTTGAGAGTCTTAAGAGACTTATTCGGACAGCCTGATAATAAGGAATTGTAATAATCCAGCCTACAAGTAACGGATGTGTGGACTAGTTTTTCTGCATCATTTTGAGACAGGGTGTTCCTGATTTTTGCAATATTGCATAGGTGAAAAAAGGCTGTCCTTGAAGTTTGTTTTATGTGGCATGACATATCCTAATCAACAATAACCCCACGATTCCTTATAATGGTGCTTGAGACCAGGGCAATGCCATCTAGAGTAACTATATCTTTAGATAATGCATAGGTGTTTAGGGCCAAATACAATAACTTTAAGTCATCCAGGATTTTATATCCTGAAGGTGCTCTTAAAGTTTAGCTGACTGGCTGATTTATATTAGAGTATAATCTGCATAACAATAAAAGTTTATGGTGTGTTTTCTAATAATATTTCTTAAAGTCAGTATATAAGGTGAATACAATCCAAACACAGAACCTTGTGGAACTCAGCGACTAACTTGCATGGAGGATTTATCGTAGGACTTAAACCTTTCCTTTAATGCCAATTAAATGTTCCAGTCTCTGTAATATGATATGATGGTCATAGTCTCGAAGGGGGTTCTAAGATCTATGTACAAAGATAAGTCCTTTGTCTGATACAAGAAGTGTCTGTGCTATGATGCACTCTAAACCCTGACTGAAAATCCTAACCAAAACTATTGCTATGTAGAAAGAAACACAACTGACTGCAACTGACAGAGACTGCTTAGATCCTAGAGAGAAAAAGATAGGACAATAGGTTAGGATAGTAGATACAGTAGATAGATTGGAAAGGTTAGCTAGTGGTCTACGACGTGAAATTACTGCTACTTTAAAGGACTGTGCCACATAACCTGTAAAGACAGATTGATCATATCTAGTAAAGAAGTGGTAACTAAGAACTTCTTTAAGCAGCGTTGTTGGGATGGGGTTTAAGAGAAAGTTTGATGGCTTAGATGAAGAAATCATTGAACTTAGTTGGTGAAGATCGATGGGTGCAAAGCAGTCTAAATATATATCAGGCTGGACAGTTATTTCTAAGTTTTCCTAAAATAAATTGGTACCAGTTGAGGGCAGGAGATGATGATAGAGCTGCGACTCTGTCACCCTGGCACACAGTGCTAAAAAGAAACCTGTGGTTGTTTTTATTTTCCTCTGTTAATAACAAGCAATACGCTGCTCTGCCATTACAGCGGACCTTCCTCTAAAATTTAAGACTTTCCTGCCAGATTAAACAAGATCATCCAGATTGATGGAACACCATTTCCTTTCAGGTTTTCGCAATATTTGCTTTAATTTGCAAGTTTGGGGTTATAGCATGGAGCTAACCTTCTTTGTTTTATTGTTGTAGTATTGTTGTAGTGTCATTCGCAGTGAGCGAACTATCAACACGATTATAAATATGGGAGGTACAGAAGTTAGCAAACGAGTCATCTGTTATATTGAGACATGATACTGAATTAAGTGCAGATGGAATCATTTCCCCAAATTTAGCTACAGCACTATCATAAAAACATCTAGTGCAGGAAATGTTGCCTAATGGCATGTAGTCCAGCAATAGGAATTCAAAAGTTATTAAATAGTGGTCAGGAAAAAAAGTATTCTGTGGAAAGACTATTAAATGCTCAATTTCAATGACATATGCCAGAACAAGGGTGAAGATGTAGTTAAAACAGTGAGTCGGTTTATGAACACCCTGACAGAAGCCAATTGTATCTAACAGTAATATAAATGCAGCTCTAAGGCTATCATTGTCAACGTCCACATGAATATTAAAATTACCTACAATAATTTCTTTATCTATTTTAAGGATCAAATTTAACAAAAACTTCATATAGAAATTCAGAATATGGACCAGGAGCACGGTATACTGACAAAAGATGGCTGTGCAAAACACAACAGAGCTGGGACCCACTAAAAGACTGGAAAGGCTGCACCACAACCTACTGCACAGGAGACTGTGGACACAACATCCTCTCCCTGCTGCAACACATTCCCCCTTAATGTATTTCATTTTCATAACAATGGAAGAACTGTTTTATTAAGTTACTGTATTGGAAAAATTAGTTTTTTACCCAAAATTTTTAAAGAAAATGTTGTTTGGGATTCAGGAGATTAGATTACAAATTACATTTGTGCTCAATTAAAACATTTATTTTGTCAGACTAACAATATAAATGAACTCACAAAGATACATTTAGAACATATTTTATGTTTATTATCAGAAAAAAAACACAAGCACATAAAATTGTCTTATTGAAATGTATAAAATTGGAATTGTGCCAGCCTGCCCTTTGATGTAAGACTCTGTGGCTTTTGAGTTTTTTCTTTCTTTCAGTAGAGGCTCTGTCATAGAGAGTTTTTTTTCTTCCGACCAATGACAAGATACACCATCAATGTTAATGGCAATTATATGAAGAACAAGTGTCAGATATACAAAAAACTGTACGATAGCAACAAAATTTAAAGGTCAGTTTAAACATCTCATGCATCTGTCTCACTATTATCATAGTACAATCTTGTTTTTAGATGTTCTATGGTTTAAGAAGTATTTTGGGCATTCATGTGAGTAAAATTGGTTTAGGGTTTGATTGATCAGTTGATCTCAATGGGTGTTTTGCATGCTAGTGGAAGCCTGAAATGATCTGGCGATGAGACAAGCTGTGATCTTTAAGGGCTTTTGTTTTTATGACTTAATTCACCAATAACTACCAACACCTTGCCTTGTGATACCTCATTTACATCAAACTCATTATATTTCATTTGATGCCAAACCTCTACTTTGTGCCATTCCAGGTTTTCACAGCACAAAAATACCAGTTGAATAAAGTGCACATCAAGTTGATCTAAATGCCAACATGTCACAGCACAGACAGAAATGTTCCTGCCACATGTTGAAGGTTTGGGGTATGTGAATAATAAAATTAATGGATTGTAAATGTAAATGTAATTTGTGAAATCATGAATGGATTATATTTTTCACTATATTCACTTTATCCATTACAGCTAGAGCCATTACAATCAGACTGAAGCCTCATGTGTTGCAAAATTGCATTGATTTGCAGTGAATGAGCTGTATTAACACATGTTCATGGTTTTTATGAATCTTTTGAAATTGTCCATTTTGTTCTTGTTCCAAGTACTCGGGGATCTGCCAAGTTTGTGGGTGTGTGTGTATCTGTATATGTGTGCACACATATGGGCAGCAGTCTCTTCTTTCTACAGTATTTTCACACAATGACAGTCCATTCAAATCCAATTAAAGAAACACAGAGGACTTCACAGCATCCTTCATTCATCCGTCACTCATTCTCCCCCTCCATCTCACTCTTGCACTCCCTCTCTCTCTGCTGCCTGTGGATAACTTGGTGGTAACTGGGTGGGTGAGCTCTAACTATCACTTCCTCCTTTTATCTCTGTCTTTTCCTTTGTACTTCCTGTCGTGAGCTGACACCTCAGGGTAAATATGTTTTACTTGGCATGATGTCAAGATGTTTATTTGAAGAGTAGAGAAGAGTAGAGAAGAGAAAAGAAGAGACAAGAGTGATGTGTGTTTAGAGCTATGTTCATGCTTAAATGTCATATTATAATTTATATTTTGGGTAGTACTTAATTTTAAGCCCTATTTACTATAGCATTTATAAGCTGTATAGCACAATAATACGTGGTTTGTCACACTACAATACACTATAATGTAGAAGCCACTATACACTACACACACTATAAAAGGATAAAAGGGCATTTAAGTGTTTATTAATGCATATAACAGTTTGACAGTATATCTTAGGTAAAGGCACATCTAAAAGATTCATTCTGTTCAAGATCAAGAATGAACATTTAAACTCAGCATTTATAAACACCTTTGAACCGACCCGTGGATGATTTATACATGTGCACTTCATGCTTTATAAATGCTTTATAACATACTGTAAAATCACCATAAGAAAGAATATGTTCATTTCTTATAATTGCTTAAAACAAAACAAACATTAAATCTATATCTGGACATTAATACAAAAATTAAATGTACATACAAAGGACTTTTTGCACAGTAAAATCTAAAATCTCAAAATAAATTCTTTATTAGTCAATTGGATACCAAGTGATAGCAGGTGATAGCAAGTTTGACAGTTTGTATCATGCTGCTCTGCATGTTATAGTCCCAGCTGCAAATCGAGGACCTTCTGCTCCCTAAGCAACAATGCTACCATGGCACTGACAGGGTGTCTCTTTTGGCAGGGTATGAAGCGGTCCTTTCCAGGACTGCTACACTATCTCCACAAAACAGGAGCTTGTCCCACTGACAAATGTCACCTCTCAGCCCACATGTCTTGGAATAACAAACCTCTTTAAGGGCCATAGCCACACCATCCATTAGGGTTAGGTACAGTAGATCACCTGGATGGACGAGATGTATCAACCAGCAACAGTGATTATGGATCACATATGTCACCAAAAACAGCTCCAGTAAAGTCAACCTGATAGTTTTGCATGAGCAGCCCAAACATAAACAGTTATGGACTCTAGGTGCAAAATATACAAAAATGTATGTAATCCTTATCTTATAATCATTCATTCTAATCGCTTTCAGCCCTGACTATTGTTATACTGCCGTGTAAGCCAACAGATAGATCCAGCAGGTGTGGTGGCGAGGCAAACTCGTACTCTAAGTCTGACTCAGTGTCATGGCAACAAGTACGCAGAGGAATTTTCCCATTCCTATGTGTAATGTGTGTACATTGATGTTTCAATTTGGGTGAATTCTGAATGTTACTAATCTTGTAAACCAGCTATTTTATAATAAGGTGCTCACTTGTGTTGTCGAGTCCTGGCAAGCGTGGCCAAACTAGGATGTTTGGTCACGCTCTTCTTGGTATTAAATAACACAGCATATGTTCCTGAATTTTCTATGAAATTATGCATTTACTCTTTCCTGTGTTGTTTCTGTGGTTTACTCATCATTCATGCTTCCATCTTTGCAACTTACTTGCCATTTCCTTCATCGCAGCTGTAATTAATTAAATGCAGCTATGATTACCATTGTGATTTCCATTGCTGACATACATTTATCTATAGAAATGCTTGTATTTGTTTTTACACAACACATACGGTAAACTGCCACTGTGCTGAAATCAAAGTATTTAAAACATGTGATTTGTGTATGTTAGCATCTGCATCTGCTTGGTAAGCATTTATTTCATGCAGTGCATTTCGACAGTTGGTTAATATAAGTGTGTGTGTTTGTGTGTGTGTGTGTGTGTGTGTATGTGCACTAGGGGGGCACTGCAGGGAGCACTGTTTCCATTAATGTCTGTACTAAGATGCAAGTCAGCTTTCTGAATTATGTAAATGAGGTGCTGTAAATTCATGACAGAATCAATGGCTTTCATTTTTATCAAATCAATCAGGCTCCATCAGTCTACAAATTCCACACTAGTGCAGGACTCACACACACACACACACACACACACACACACGCATCAAACACACCGCAAGGCTTTAATCCTGCCAAGACGGGCCTTAGAATAATGAGTTTTGGAATGATGTGTATACAGTCATAAATATAATTTTTGCTTTTAACCATCAGCTGATTCATGATAATGTGTGTGTGTGTGTGTGTGTGTGTGTGTGTGTGTGTGTGTGTGTGTGTGTGTGTGTGTGTTGTGTGCGTGTGTGTGAGTGTGTGTGTGTAAAAGAGAGAAAGAGAGAGAGAGCAGTAGTGGGGCCTTTGTGATGAGTCAACTATTGGGAACTTACCAAATGGATATCAGCCTGATACACTATAAGTCACAGAAGATGAAGAGTGTGCATTTTACTAGAGTACTGCATACAAACTCACACTTATACATATAAAACTGCTCCTGTTTCCAGTATTGTGTTGTGTTTGTACAGTGACCCATAAGAAACTTGTTTACGTGTCTATACACCTTTAGAATTTGCAAAGCTACATCCTGGGATGGGGGTAAAATGTAAAGCAGCCCAGAGTGTACACAGTATTTCCTTTTCGCAGGGCCCACAGGCCTTTGCACTCCTTCAAATAATCATACCTTTATCGCTATAAAGAAAGTGTGTTGGTAAAACCATTACATTCAGAAGAAACACTAACAAAGCATGGAGAAACAACACTGTACCACAGGAAAGAGTTAAAAAAAGTTCTGGAGGCAGTTTTCTACTATTAATAACTACTCTACTAATGACAATAGAAAAAAAACATGGATCTAGTGTGAACCCAGAAGCCTTGTTTAGTGTTAACGCAAAAATGGCCCAACATGTTTGCTTTTTTTATGTCAGGTAACTCATGGATCAGGTGTCTAACACGTAATCTCGTTCATGTTTACCAAGCTCCACAATCTTTATAATAGGGAGCTGCTCAATTATTGAGACATGAGCACAGCAGCACATCTACAGGAAAAGAAAGTAGAAGCAGAGGTTTAGATGTTTTAGTGTTGAACTGCAAATATAACACACTCACCATCTGCAGGCAATGAGTGTCAATGCTGCACTTTGTCTGTTTTATATCTGCTTTTTTCTTTATGTGGTGTTAAGTTTTTGTTTTACGTTTAATACTGTTCAGGAGATAATAAGAACGAATACAGATTCAGCATGTGGCTCTCACACTATTAGCTTTTTAGAATTTTCTCTGTACACATCTATGAACTGGGCATAATGTTAAGCTTAAATTGTCGGACAAATTACTTACGCTTACTTAGCCTTAAAGTGTTAATTTGTATAAGGAAAAAGTTGTTTCTCCAAAACAAATTATTCTGCTAATTAACCACAGATAGGTCTATTATTTCAACAGCAATCATGTTAATAATTTATTATTCATCACCAAAGACAGAGCATGGAATTTTCTTTTCTTTTGACCTCTACACCCATCCCCTAATTTTTTTAGGATAAACAATATTACTTAGGGACTCCCTTTGTTCCTTTGCTCCCTCTTCATAGTAATCAATAATAATTTGTGGAGGACGGGTGACTTGTGATTACACTCAGCTTTTACCTTCAGCTTCAAAGATTTTTGTACATGAAAACTACAAAAATCTGCCATGTCAAATCATCCAGTTCTACTATCTTTGTGCTTCCCATTTGGGCATATGACAAGCATCTGTCCTCTTCTCTCTTGTATGCCATCATGTCTCATTCTCCTCCCAAGTCAACTCTTTAAGTCAATATCACATTCCCACTTCCTTCCTCTTTCAGCACAACCTTGATCTGCCATTGAAGGCTCACTTCACTTGTTTTCCTCATCATATTACACACGCATTGCATTTCACCTTACCGCGCAGCGGTTCTCAATTTTATGTCATTCATAATATCAAACTTTATGTCAAACTTTTGAAGCTGCATCAGCTAAGGTGCTATAGCACTGGGGGTCCAGCTAAGTCTATCCAGGTTCAACTTTCACTGCAATGCAATGTCATCCATTAAGGCGCTGCATTGGCCAAATATAAACAAGTGCACAGTCCTGGTGCATTACTGATGCATTCATAAATAGAATGCAGTATTTTTATTGTTTACCTCATGATCATTGTGACATAATAAAACATAATTGTTGCTACCGGTAGTCCCTTTTTCTGAGTTGTAGAATCCTGTCTGTGAGTATTACAAACCTCCCTGCAGTGTTTTGGTGTTTGTTGTCTCACCAGTAACTTAAAAAACATTCCATTGCGTTTTTTTCTGATGCCAGATTCTTTGTTCAGTTCTTTCCAATGGGTGTGCCATATTTTTACAAGCTGGTAAAAATGCCAGCATAGTGACGAGGCGCTGAGCATTTTTTCCGTGCTGAGCGTTTTTTTCTGGTCGAAAAATGATCAACTTTGAGTAAAACGCTGCACTCATCACTGTCACTTTTTACCCAGATGTCCAATCACAGCAGAGGAGGAACAGGACAAATACCATACCAGTGCAACGGTTACTATCCTGGAACCGGTCTTCGTCGTACCTCAGCTTATGGACTAAAACGCTGCACCTCAAAAACGCCTACTAGCGCTCCCTGCTGGGCGTTTTCAGAAGAGCAGCTCGCGTTTCCAGCTGGCAAAAAACACTTTGGTGGACACTGGCCCTAAGGGTTCCATCTAATTGGCTGAAACATCAGCATGTGACTTGTTGGTCTAGGGGTGTGATTCTCATCATGGATGTGACAGGGGGTTCAAATCCCTATGAGGTTGAGCCCAGGTGATGAAATTCAGTGTTAAGCAAGTGTGAAGCAGTGAAACAAAAGGTGTATGGTATTGAAACTGTAGCAAGGTATCTCTGTAACTCAGCAGGTAGAGCTGTTGTCCATTCATTGTAGGTTCAATGGCTCATGACTAAATGTCCTTATTACACTGATTCATTTACCAATGTTAAGATGAGTGAACTTTGTTTTCAAAGTTAATGCCATTTAGCTGACACTCATTTTGAGTGGTCCTTCATTATTAATTATTTATTTTTTAACCTTCTTGGCTATATTATGGTGACTTATACTGACTTACTTGCTTCTCCGACCGGGGTAATAGCCATTCACAAGAGCAGCACCAAAACCACCTGAGCCTTGACAAAATTTGAAATGTGGGTAGTGAATCGGAGGTAATGAATAAAAAATTGAAATAAATACATAAATAAATAGGTGAGAATGTTATGAGCTCAGGAACTTTCTGCATCCACAAATGCAACTGGAGCAATGCAATGCATATGTATACAGGGATACAGTAAGATACGGTAGAGTCAAGAAAAGGGAGAATAGGTAGCTGCTGCATTATTCATTAATCAAACTTGATCATTTTACAAATGTTGAGTATGCGTTTGCACATTACAGTTTTTGCCCATTGCTTAAACACATTTTGCAAAACTTCGCTCATTGTGCCAAAACTCTACACACAAGTAAACATGACACAACACTGGAAAACATACCCTTCACATCTGTGTCAAATTGAAACTCTACTATCAAAACCTAACATTCCTTTGTCAAAATCTAACTCTGAATGACAAAACGACACATACTTGGATCATATGCATACACTTTCAGATCAGGGGCATCACACTAGTCTACTTTATATAAAACACTGCAGTCTTTGATTTTCACTGTTTATTCAGAAGGTGTATTTTCAGGAGGCACATTTTCAGACAACCAAAAAAGCAAATAGGCCTACTCAATATTTTACATTGCAGCACTGTACATTGCAGTAACATGAATTCAGATAAAGCAAAAAATATATATAAAATAATACAAAAAACACTATACTGTAAACACAGAAAGTCATGGCAATTGTGCATATGTGGGCTCATAGATCCCGTCGTCTGTTGCCGTCCTCCCCCAGAAGGTCTTCTAGTCATTCTAGAGAAATACAACCACAAATTGTCATCGGTTTGCTTCTTTTTCTTACATTACTTTACTGTATAAATTGTATCATCCACTGTACTGAAACATCTCAATATACTGTAAGTAACGATGCATGGTATGTTTCACAAAAACTACCACTTTGGCTGCAAAAGGAGCATTAGCACCCTGCAATACCCTGTACATGATGTGGTAATGTGATATACTGTAGTACAGTGCTGTAAATACCATCTGAGTAGAGTAGAAGGTAGAGAGGTGAAGAAATACCTGTTTTCTAGTCGAATGTTCTTACATGCCACTGTGAAGCGGCTTAGATGTGGGTGGACTCTCTACCCAGCTTCCCTCATAGTCAGGCCATGGTTGATGACATGGTCCACCAAAGTTGCTCTTATATCATCAGAAATAGGGGTCCGTGCATGGCCTCTTAGACCTTGTCCTCCTCCTCCTCTTCCTCTTCCTCTTCCTCTGCCTCTTGCTTTCCCTCCATCCATACTATCAAAGTTCTTGAAATGGCTAAACTGAGGGCATTTTGTAGCTGGCTGATTGGTGTTCAGTTTTGCAAGTAAGTGCCTTCTGGTGTGTATTTGAGTGGTTGCAATTACCTGATGTGTTTTGTATTTTGGATACATGTGTTTTCCATATGGCACCCTGAGATTTCATTTTTGAACGAAGTGTCTTATATATGAAATAGAGTGTAGTATGCAGGACCAAGTGTGTTGCATAAAGGAGTAAGTGTGTTGCAGAATTGCTACTAGAGTGCAAAGCAGTGCTTTTGTTTAAAGTATGGGTACATGTGTTTGAGGTATTGTAACAAAAGCTTAAAGTTGTGTTACTTTAGTCTAAGCATGGGTATATAGTGTTCAAGCAACGGGCAAAAACTGTAAGTACAGCAATGTAAAACATGCTTACATTACATTATATTAACCATGGGACCTGAAAAGAAATAAGGCTTCTCAACATAGGGTTTAACTGAGGTTTCAACTACAAATTGCTCAAACAAACAAGAAGAAAGATGAACCTTGTGTTTAGAGATTTTTATTAGTTAAGCTGCTGTTTCCAAAGTAAACAATAAACCTTCCAACCCAAATAAGAAATTGTTTTGAAACTGTATGTTGTTTTGTGAAGTTGCATTTCAAACATGTGTTTATATATTTATAAAATAATTAACAATAATACTTCACTTCTTTGTGTACTCCATTTCACATTTACGCCCCATTTGTGTGCGTAAATGTGTGTGCACAAGTGGGTGGGCGTGGGTGTTTGCTTTTATGTGAGGGTACAGGTTGTGTGTGTGTGTGTGTGTGTGTGTGTGTGTGTGTGTGTGTGTGTGTGTATGTGTGTGAAAGTGCTTTTGGGGTGCAATCATTTCCTGTCTCTTGGTTTAGAAAAGATGTTGGCATGACAACATGACACTTGGGAAGGGTTGGAGGGTAGACATAGAAGGAAAAGAGGAAAACAGTGCTCTCTCTGACTCCCATAAATAGACAACTAGAGGTTTCATGCCAGCTTTGAAAGGGAACTTCATGCTTGGATTTGTTTGTGAACGTACTTCAGATCTCAACTTGCAACTCAAACCTAAAAATATTTGTGTGACAACATACAGACATTAAATATGACATTATAAAATCAAAGTTTCCTAAAACAACTAAAACAAGAGGACATGATCTAATCTAAATTAAATCTTAAATTGAAGCATTTAAACTGAAGCCCTCTTTTTCATTAGTAGAATATTACACACAAATATTGCAAACAGCACACTGTACAGCACTCAAGGGAGTCACATGTCTTTGTGAATATGAAATAGTGCGTGTGAGGAGATTTTTTTGCATATGTATATAATTTATACATGGATATTATGCAGTGTCTTTCTCCTCATTTATAAGAGGCTAAGCCAAGATCAGCAGTCATTATGAGACATTAAAGTCATTCAATATGGCTGGCATATTGATCCTGTCTATCTGTCATTCACTCATATAATATTCATGAGGACGCAGCATACTTCATTCTCCCATAACCACAGATACCAGCACAGATATGCTTAAACACTGTGGTGTGCCTTTACTGCCATTTTGAGCACTTTGCTGAAACCTTAGCTATTACACACTTGTATCCAACATTGTAAATGATTCACATAGTAAAATATCTTGAATTAGAAGCAAGGACAACCTGTAGAATTTCCACTGTCACTCAGGGATATTATTAGAAGGCAGATAGCATTGCTTATAATACAGTATGTAAGCTTCTGTTTTATGAAGGCACTTTCTATAAAAAAAAAAGAAGAGAGAAAATAATAAATGAAAAGCAATATACTGAGAGGAGGAGAATAAAAAACTGGGGATGTTATCAACTGAATTATTAATCAAGATAATTCAACTCCCAATGACAAGAATATCTATCTCCACCGCAATGCTCACACACATTTACACATCCACAAATACACACACATTTACACATCCACAAATACACACACACACACACACACACACACACACACATACATTTGTTCTTGCATATGCGCAAGACACTGTTATCTTGCCCACTCAACAGTTATCTCTTTAAAATGGGTCAAGACAAAATGAAAATCGAGAAACTTCCCATTGCGTGAAAGAGATAGACAAGGAGAGAGACAGATACACAAGGGAAGAAAGAGAGATATGTTGGGGCTGGAGGGAGGGAGGAAAGGAGGCAGGGGAGAGTTGTTCGATTAGAAAAGTTCCCTTCAAAACTCACAAGACTGCAAAGTGAAGTCACCTCTTATGCAGTATAAATATCTGTTTTATTATGTTTTGTTGTTTTTTTTCCACATTGTGCAGGTGGGTGTGGCTCTTTGTTTGTGTCTACAAATCATGTGTGTGTTTTGCAGAGAAACAAAATAGACAGTTTTAAAAAGTGCCATTCACTAGTGAACCTGCTGTTTTCTACATTGACTTATTTTTTTTCTCTCTGTTACCAAGACAACAGACATATAAAACTAATGTTTTCTTCAGCTCCAATTTGCCCCTGGCTTCTTTTTCACCTAGGTCAAAAGGTCTGAGAGCATCCAATGTAATATTATATGGCTAATGATTTAGTAACTTAAAAAAAAAAACCTAAACAGTCTTTGCCTTATATGAGAGGCAGACAACGCAAGAAGAACCCTGCAAACACTGAGAATGGCAGAGATACAATATGTAACGCTATGAGAGGAAGCAGAGGAGGATGAGGGGGCACTGTGGCTACCCACAGTGACAAATGCGAGACAGAAGACAGATTTTGGTGATGGCATGGCCTAATAATTTGTTGTATTTGCATGTAATTTTCTTTTCTAATTGGTGTGTTTATTCAGTAAGATAAATGACAATCAAAGCTGTTAAATAATGACAAACTGATAACCTGCTCTGTGTTAACACAGCTATTAACATTTATCATGCCGTCACACAAACATGCCTCACAGTTACTTAGTAATGTACAAAGCGCTGTGGATTTTTTATTTTTTTTTGCCCCTATTGCCATTGGCTTTATAATAATTACATTTAGTTTTTTTCCCGAGATCTGAATAGAATCCGTTTAAAATAACTGCATCACAATGAGAACTGACAAACCATGACACTTTATCAAAATGGTGCTATATTGAACTCTAAAATGCAAACAGCTTCTGGACACTTTGTCAAGGCAAATTTTTAATCGAATTGTCAGGCTTTTAGCTCATATCAAGACATACCAGATGAAGGTCATGTAGGACCGAAAGCATGACAATATTTCTTTGATAAAGTGTGTGAAGGATGTGCCTTTCATATTGTCTGTCTTCCAGCAGACCTGGAGTCTTCCTGTGTCTGTTTGGTTTCCTATAAGGCTATTTTTACCACTGCCTATGAAACGTGTGTCATATGATGGTGTATAAGTTATATACGGTGCACCCACATCTTCTACATGTATCCGTCTGTCAGGATTGACTGTTAGCTGAAGGATAAGAGAAGCAGTGACGGAGGGAGGAGAACACAAGCACAGATTGTTAGCTATTACTTGAAACAAATATTGCAGGATATCTACAGTATATGCAGTTCCCATACAACCAAATGCAGATATACAAAACTTCAAAGAAAATTAGCTATAGTAAGAGCAACTGACTTTCAATATTCAAAAGCTCGTGACACCGTTTTATTTTTGTTGTACCACTTCTGTTCTACTTTTAACTTTTGCTGTCTTTCTGAAATGTAGAGAATATTTAGGTTAAGCGTGCACACAATTGTGCACACTGCAGATGCTTCAAATCAAAACACTCTCTTGCATTCACATGAATTTGGTACAAATACACACTTAAATAAACCTTGGTAAGATGCTTTATATCGCCTTGTGCACTTTATTTGGTCTTTATTACAACTTTATTTTCCTTACGACTTTATTTTCTCTTCTGTTCAGTTCTCTAGTGCAAGAGTTTTTTGAGTGATGTATTTTTTCTTCCATCCTGCCTGATAATAAATGGGCCAGCATTCTCCGTCACACTGGCTTCTCCGACGGTCGAATAGCTTTGGAAACCCCCTTCTTCAACACCTTTCCAAGTTTGCATTAGAAGGAGCTGTGTCTGACCATTTCTGTAACTTTCTGAAACTGATCCTACATTCACACCCACTTCACACTAAGATTTGTCAGTTGTGCAGAGGTGAGAAAGCTCCCTCTTGTCATTTTTGACACAACTATTTCTGTCACTGCGAGGCTGTCTAAAACGTGTGCCATTATCCCCATTTTTAAATGATATCACATCTCTCTCCTCTCTATGACAACCGGCTTTTCAGTCCGCCTTCAAGTGTGGCTGTTCGAAACAACCTGTTAGTGGCCCCCTGGGGCAATATACAAATGCGCCCCCTGTAGACCCCCATCAAAGTCAGTGGCGTTTTGTGGCAGTGTGTTTATTATATGTTGATTGTGTCTGTGTGGCACACATACATACAAACAAACACACACAAACGCACACACACTCACCTTGGTTTATACCACAGTGGCTCTACGTTCCCACTAAGTACACACTACACAGCAGACTAGACAGTACATAACAAAGTCATTACATACCCTGGGACCAGAAACTAGTGCTTTTGCTCTATGGAATGACACTAATTAATTTGTATGTTCATAGAATTAATCACTTCTCTGTTTAGGAATATGTAGCATATATATATAACTAAAAAATAATAATATATATTAAGTAAAATAATAAAAATACGTCTGCAAAATACGTTTTGATACTAAACCAACAAGATGAGGTAATGTTGTTCTTTGGTGGTACAAATTTGCAACATGTCCAACAGGTTTGCAAATCAAAAATGTTTATGAAACTCCAATTGACATGCACAGAATCTGGGGCCCATTTGGTAATCCAGTCTTGGATAGAGGAAGAGAAAGAGAGGGTAACAGAGAGATGAAAGGCCCAGATTCCTTGAAGTAAGCTGCAATGCGTTGCCTCGGGGTTGCGCAGTATTCCACCATAAATAAGCTGAATGATGATAATGACAGCACTTCAACATATGTGAAATTTGTGAGGCAAGATTAATTTGTGGTTCAAGTATCTCCTTCAAACGTATCTCATGTAATTGTTTTCCTCCAGGGCGTCTATATCACGGCCATCACGCAGCAGTCTGCGTGTGTCAGTCACATGACTCTTCATTTGTCAGCCAACTCTTGCTGATAACAGCATTAAACATGTGTAGTCTTGACACAACAATTTTGAAACCCAGCTGCTACAGGCTGCTGAACACAAAGAGATTTTTTTTTGGTTATATTTGTGGAAATTGCTGGTGCATTTGAAGAGATTTTGAAGAGATTGTTCAGACATCTGACACAACAATATATGGTGTTTATAAGTTACAATATGAATGTATAATTGTAAGCTTGATTCTTTTTATTTTTTCCTACATTTTCTGCTGAATAGTAATGTAACTACCACATACAGTATACCTATCAAAACATGCACAGTTGAATATTACAAATTATTCTATGAGGAAACAATATTAGATTGTTGAATATTACTCGTGCGTGTTGTACTTGCTGCAGGTCTGTACAGGCTTTGAATGTGCTAAAACATCCTAATGAAAACTGTCATGTTTCCTTTCTTTTTTGCCTTTTGGTGTTTTCATTTAAATGTGGTTAAATTGTTTGAAATTCATTATTTTTAGCTCCTCACCCATAGTAATCCTGCAGCATGGATTTGCAGGATAAAACAGAGCGGACCATGTGGAAATGTTTAATAAGAAATCCATTGGGATTCCTGCACAGTATGTAAATGAATGGAAATCGCTCCTCATGCATCATAAGCTGTGGTGTTGAATTTGTGGAAGGTATTTCATATAATTATGTTGAGATCATAAATATTATAGAATGTTTAAGGGATATAAAAACACAGGGCAGGCTGTAGTTTTCTTTAAACCTCAGGCTTGATAAAACATTTTTAACATTTACATGCATAATTCTACTATATTTTAGTAGTATTATTATGCAGCTTACATCATTTAATGTATGCTGGACATTTTGAAGTGCATACAGCTACACACTTTATATTTAGTACTAATAGTTATAATAAAATGTTTGCTGAGGTTTTCTGCATAACTCTATTCCACTTACTTTGTGCAAACATGGTACTGCTGAATGCCACATTTGTGATTTAAAACGTGACTATAAAAAAGGCCATATTCAAATGAAATATTGGAATATAAGAAAAGTAGCTGCACTGCTACACCCATGATTAATTGAGAAATTTAAGCAGTTCATTTATCTAATGACTTTAAGCATAGTGCTCATAAAGACAGACGAGCAAGGAAGCAACAAGTAACAACTGCAACCAGTGAAATGTCTGCACTTGCATAGATTTATATTTATACCAAATATTGCAAGAACAGATTTAGCAAATAAGGTACTGCTGGGTCAAACAGTTTATGTGCTATCTTCGTCTCTTGCCTATCAATTACAGACAAACTGCTTTTAATGAAATCAGAAAGTAGTCACAAGTTGAAAGCAATCAACTCTTGCAACAATCAACAAATATAAAGACATGAAACAATGATTTCACCATAAAGTGTGATGATGCACAGCACCCTCAGCCTTAGATGGTAAGGTAAAAAGGGACATAGAGGGAAGAGGAAAACCAAGAAGACTTCAAGTGAATTGTTGGCACGTTTATAGGCATGTGTGTTTGCAATCTGTTGCTTAAAGCTGTAGAATATTTAAATGTCAAGAGACAAGAGAAGAGGAATAGCAAACCAGCTCTGCAGATTCATGTTTAAAATATATATTCATATTTAATAATGATGGTGCACAACACGAATAACCCTTTTAATGGTAAAGTAATGTTGTGCCTCTTGGTCACAACACAGAGGAGAGTCAGAGTTTTTTTCTAGTTCTTTTTTTTCATCACAACTTGGCTTAAAAACGTGGTGTCTAAACAAGAGATGACTGGGTGGATAATGGAAGATTTGGCTCTGTTTCTCTTCTGAGAAGCATACAGTCTAGCCACAGTGTACATTGTCACACCCCCTAAGGCCAATTAGAATGAGAAGTTAATTAGTTTATAGTTTACTTCATAGGCCAAAATACCCTGCTAACACACAAACAGTGGAGAAGAAAATCAGCTCCCTTCCAAGTAATTATGATAGCATCACCACACATCTAAAATTGGGTTTTTCTGAAATATCCACATATTTTCCAAAAGGCAACACATCATTTTGATTCCAATCTTTGCCTGAGTGGCACTTAAGTATGTTCCACCAAAAGCCATTTCAGATTTTTTTGTTGTCTTAGACAGCTCAGTAATACTGACAAATACGCATTACCAATTCTTGAGCCCTTTTTGGTGATTTCACACCCAACTGATCATTATTTTGTTGTCAAGTCAAAGTTTTGAACCAGAAAAAATACCCACATCCTTGAAAAAGCACCTCAGGTGCGGTCAAAGACTGTCTCCAATTGCTTCTCAATCCCACATAAAACAAGTATTTTGTGTCTCTTGCTTAAAGCTTCAGGAAATATTGATTTACTACAGAACAATTCTAAATCTTAAAAGCACATCCTGATTGATTATTGATGTAAACTTACAAATTTTTGAACTATGATGTTCACATCCTTTACTGAAATCTAAATGTCATGTGCCGAATGTGGCTAATTAAATGAGTATCTGTTATTATTAATTATTTGATAATAATATTTCAGTCATAACTTGATTTGACTGGATTTGCTCACTCCCTAACAAGTGCCTGTATTTTAAAAACACAACTGATACCTGTAACCACACAAAAATAATTTCACTTTTTACAGTAACAGTTATGATAAAAACAAAATTGTAACTCTTTCCCAAGAAATATCTGGGCTTGTCATTGGACTTGTAGGAAAACCTCAGGTCTTGCTAACAACAAAAAGTAAGCCATGGCAGTGTGCCAGTCACCCAGCAAAAACAAAATCAGATAATGAAGGTAATGAAGGTCTTTCCACCTGTGCTTTTCTTCTCAAAACATGGAAGATGTTTTCTTTTTGCAAGTGTGTACAATAAGATAGATTTCGAAAGAAAAATGTTGTGATAAGTCTACTTTTCTCTAACGTAGTAAACTCATCTCTACTCTGCTTTACTGCTTCCCTACTCTAAATGAACCTACTTGCTTTTTATAGGACCCCAGGAGTTAGCAACTGCCACTGGAAGTGGATGGAGATCCTATAAACAATTAAGCACACTCTATTCCACTCTACTCACTGACTCGCTCGTTTTTAAGGCCGACATACTGAATTTGCTTATTACTTTGTTATTATGACATGCATGCTACATGTTTTACATTCTGTGTTGAGATGAGTAGCAGTAACAGTAACAACGATTAATAGTATTGTAAAGTGTATGTGTGCCACACATAGAGAATCATCAGGTGATTAACAGGCCAGCACCAAACGCTGCTGAGTTTCTGTACTTCTCTTTTCTTGCTTTTCACAACTTCTGACTAGCTCACTGAAAAGTGGCTTTCACACACAAAGGCATGCTAGTGCACACAGACACACACACACACACACAACACACACACACACACACACACACACACACACACACACACACACACAGAGTTCGGATCATAACACATACTTCATTTGAGCTCTGACAGCTCAGTACATGTTCTAGATGAAAGAATTGACAGTTCAAGGTGACGGCTACCTTCAATCAATCCAGTGTTACGCTGTGTGATGTGAGTTCTGTGTACAGGATGTGTCTAAGTGTGAGCGTGTGAGAGCCCACATGTGTATGTCTCCTCTTTTGTAGTGTTGGTCTAGGTAGGGGGTAGCTGACAGGTGTCCCTTCTTCTTAGCCATGCAATTTATCACCCCACTGGTGGTAGGGACCTTTGAGTCCAAATGCCCATAGAACAAAAAGCTGTCTCTCTTGCTCTCTCTCTCCCTCCCTCTCTCTCAATCTCTCTCTCTTTCTCTCCCCCTCTCTATCTCTCTCCTACACTAAATAACTAAACAAAAACAAAAAAAGCAGTGATTGAATAGTTTCAAACCAAAACATTAAAAATCTGATTATATTTCTTAGTCACAACATGACCTCACTTTTTACATTCCTCTTTCTGTTTTGCTCCTCTCTCTCTCTCTCATTATCCATACACTGACAATTCTAGTGAATATATTCTAACCAGACAAAAAATCCAAGGCATGCTGAACAGCCGTGGAGATTTTAAATCTTTTGTTCTTTCTGGCTTAATAATAAAAAAAAGTGTTTCAGGGCTTGTTATGAGCCAGCTGTCAGAAATAAACCATGGCTATCAATATAGCTCCCCAGATATCATTATTTTAGTTCTTTTCAATTAATTATGAGAGCATGGTGAGATGGTACTTTGGATCTCATTTCAGGGCCTAAATTGGTTAGTGAGCATAAAAACCTGTATTGTGTGTGCCCTGTGGTGCACACACTCACACACGCACACACACACACACACACACACACACACACACACACACACACACACACACACACACACGCACACTCACACAGACACACAAAATGGTGTGGAGAGTGAGTTTGATATGGAAGTTAAATGTATAATTTTGTGGCTGAAGATCCCAACATATATCGACCAGCTTATCATCAAGCTTTTATTGGAGGTAAAAAAAAATCCCTCTCTTGATAGTTTGTTCCACTACATGATTTTTTCTTCTATTGAAATGCACATTCCTTTACTCTCTCCTTGGTAACAGTAGCTTTCTCTGTGGGGAGCCCCTTACCGCTACCCCACCCACCCCTCCTATTCTATTCATCCACTGCTGCTGTACCAAATCAGCCGGGGGTTAGGGCTTTAGGAGGACTGGGGTGGGTTAAAGGGTTGTGAGGGAAGCATGAAGTATGGTGAATAACATAAAGACAGGCCTTAAAGTTGAGATACAGATCCATTTTTTTCTTACCCTCTCTTCTACTTCTATCGCTTTAGCCTTGCTGTCTTCATCTGTCCCATCTCTCTCTCTTTCTCTCCTCTCTCTCCTCTTTCTCTCTCTCTGTCTCTTTCTCTCCTCTCTCTCCTTGGCAGTGGACGGAAGGAGTCAGGGTGATAAATAGGTGGTGTCCAATGCGCTTCTCCTCTCCTGTCGTTCTCTCTCTCCCTCTCTTCCACTCTCCTCCTCCACGGTCTCAGCTCACCGCACTCCCAGCCCAACAGCGTGCTCATTCCTGTCAGCAAAAAGAGAATCACTGGAACAACCACATCTACAGCATACATGTGTGCAAACACACACACAAACACACACTCAGATAGACACTCACAGGTAAATCACTACAGTGACAAAATAGTAGGGCTGATATTATACAGCGATGGAGGTATGTTAATGTGTAAAATGCTGAGATTCACAGTCACTCACTGAGCTAACAGTACATGCATAAACACTCTCGCAACCAGAGTCTATTAGTGCTCACAATGCACACAGCCTGGATGAATTAACGTCGGCGGTCACCAGTATTGACCCTGCGCACACACTTATTTATCACAGGCACTTTCTTCCTCCTTACGGTATGTGTGAGTGTAGGTGCGTGTTTGGATTATTTGGTTGGATAATGATTCCAATTTAAGAAAGAAAGAAAGAAAGAAAGAAAGAAAGAAAGAAAGAAAGAAAGAAAGAAAGAAAGAAAGAAAGAAAGAAAGAAAGAAAGAAAGAAAGAGGCGGATGAGAAAGCCTTAGTAGGAGAAGGTGGTCAATACCTACCTCAGTCATGATGGATAGTTGCCCTGGAGTTAAAGCTGAATATAGCTTTATTCCTCCTACCCTCTAGTGACATGTGTCCTCCCAGAAAGCCATTATCAAACTAAATGCCTATATCTCAAGCAGAGCCATATATGTAAGCCTATAAGAGCTCTGAGTAGCGAAGAGCTCCCTCATCCATTTCCAAAATCTCTTGAAATGGCCACCTGTCCAGATCTTATCAGTATATCTTAAACTAGAGCAACACATAATACACTGCATTCAGGCTTATAATAACATAGCCCACAGTGAAGTTCCCCCTCTCAAAACAGTGTAGTGCACTTCCTTTGACCCCTTGCTAGGTAAGTGAGTGTGTCACTGGTGCTTTATTGAGGAACAGTTGGTGTAAGCATCCCCGCAATGCTGCCATGCATTACCTGTTGTATAATTGAAGAGACTGAGAGCCCGTTAATGGGCCTCTGCTTGACCCTGGGCCTGTATTTGCATTGTTTTTAGCTTAGCACATGGCTAATAGCTGGCCTGAAGGCACGCCGGCCTTGCTAAGGATCGAACACCAATTTCCTCCATGCCAAGGGCGAGCTTAAGCGAAAGGTGCATGCCTGCACACAAACGCAGCCACCCTTTCTCTATATTTCCTGCCGCAACACAGAGTGTCATACACACATGCTCACAAACACACTATAACTGAACCTTTGTAGCCAGGGGGTATGTTGAATGGGAACAGCAAAAGGTGCTATTTATTTAGCTGATGAGAGTGAACCTGTTAGAGGGGATGTGAGGGAGAGGATTGGCTCTCTCCTTAACACAGGAAAACTCTTCTGAAGAGGTCACAGAGGGTGAAGAGCAAAGACAGCATGCTAGAAAAGAAAACTGAGCCTAAATGGAAAACGCTAGCAAACAGACCCACCCCACACACCCTGACCTTTTTCTGAACATGTCTTAAAATTGGGTTGTAAAAATGTGTATCTCTTGGGTTTATACGAGAATCCAATCTGCAACAAGGAGGGGATGAGCAACAGAGCAAGTGATAAAAACAAATAAATCAATTTAGTTGCTGGGTTTATTTTCCGATCACAGAGAGCAGTGAGTAATAAAAACTGTGTTACACCAATGCTAAGCTTCGCTTGCATTTTTCATTTACGTGCATAGCATTTGCGTGCGTGTGTGAGAATATGGTTGTGCAAAACAGTCGCGTTTGTCAGCAACAGCAGCATTTTTGTGTGTGTGTGGTTGTGGCAGAAATGTGAGTTTCTATTCACCTAGCAGATGCGCAGTATCATAACCAATACACAGTAAAAGCCCACTGGGTTCCATTTAACAACACAGAAATATCTGCTATGCTATGTGCGAAGATATAAACAATGTTATAGACTCATCCCTACCTCACTGCTGTCCTCAATGCTGTGTCTATACTTCACTGTCTTTATGGCACTTATTATTGGAAAGTCAACAGACATAAAAGACTCAATGTGAGTAAAAAAGGCCAGCCATTGTTTTGGAGTGTCATTTGGCCGGTGTAGTGGGAGGATATTGGGAGAAGGGCAGCAAAATTGTCTCAAATCGAAACACTATACAGGAAATAATTTACTTGGACTGTATGTCTCTAGGCACTCAACATTTAAAATGGGCTCTGCTACTTTAATTGAAAGGGAAAGAGAGACAGGGAAAGAGAGAGAAAAGCTGTTACAAACAAGAGCATGATTTATGAAATCCATCCCTCTGTTCGTCAGAGCAAGCTCATTATGTATGCTCAACAGTGAGAGTGTTAGAAGACGGATGAGTCGTCCCGGTGGCAGAGGAAGAGGAATGGCGGCGCTAAACTCTGCTGGTAATCAACTGGTGAAATTAAACATCAAAAAAACAGGAATGATTGTGTGCGGCAAAGCGATTTGTCTGCAATTAGCGACCGGTCGCATAACTCACACACAGGCACACATAAACACATTCACGCTTAATGGAACAAGACGTGTCACTGGATGTGCATTTGCGTGTGTGTGTGTGTGTGTGTGTGTGTGCAAAAATATGGTACAAGATAACCGTAAAAACAGTAAGTTAATAAACTTGAGAGACATTAACAGGACCTGGGGCAATTGGTGAACAGCTACTTCATTTGTCAGCAGCTCATATTGAACGCTTTCTGAGAGGTAGCTGCTTGTGTTTATAGCCTTGTCTCTGTCATTTGTTTATGCTAGTATAGTTAAAGTGCGTGTGTGCTAACTGGGGGGGGGGTATACCTACAGTATTTTTTGTTTTGTATCAAAGCTACTTTCATAACCTTTATGCTGTTTCATGATTAAACAATGTATTGTACACTTTCACCTTCACAGGACAAGATATATCTCACCTTGGCCCAATACACACACAATGCACTCAACATAAAGGCAATGTGTCAATGTCTCAGCTTCTTCTGCACTGGAAACAACACAATGAATGGTTACCTGAGCCTCAGAGCGCTGTATGTAGCTGAATTTTATTTTGGACATTTTCTGAATGCTGCCAGTGTAATTCATCAGTGTATTGTAGCAAGTACTGTTTACCTCAGCAGGGGTGTCACACAGCTAACACCCAATGTCAATGCTGAACAGTGTGGCAAGACTACAAAGATCTTCACTGGTACTTTCTCAGTAGCTAAGAAGCTGCTCTCATCTGTCTTCCCTTCTGTCTAATTGAATAACCTGTTTATCCACAGGATTACTAGTTACTTTTCTTCATCTTTAACGCGATTGCCTACGGTTTTCTTCAGTTGACAGAATAACCTGTGCCAAAACAACCCGGCTGACTGTTTCCAGTAGCTGCGGAAATCCACTGGTGTACTTCGCAATGCAGATTACTGTGCAGATGTGGTCACTATTAACAGACTGATAAATGAGTGATTAAGAGATCTGGACATCTACTGCAAGCCTGTGTTGCTTTGGGTATTATGTGGTTGCGAGTGTGTCAATCTTGCAAGAATAGTTCTTGATTGTGTTTTGGACGTTTGCAAAGGAAGTGTCTGATTGAATTTGCCAGCATGTGATTGATTTGAGTGCTTTGAGTGCATTTTTCGTAAGTGCTCACCTCCGTCTTTTCCTCCCTTCTCCTCTCTCTCTTACTTTGTCTCAAAGCATTGACTCAGTTACAGGGCGAGCTGGTGAACTAACCTCCAAAACAGGTGAAATCATGTCAGCACAAAAGCTCCCCAAGCATCTTTCTATTTTTTCTTTATTGGCCTGTTTAGCACCAAATTTTGCCATTTTAAAGGCTGGTGTGACCAGGCCATGAGACCATAATTTAGTTAGACTAAAATGATACAAGATTGGACCACATCTGACTAAATGGCCATAATTGGTCACAACTGCCCAGTTGTCCACCAGTGACTCAATTTCATTTGAAGAGGGAGCTAAAGCGTAGCCCAACTACTATGAGTTAGATCAAGACATATGAGTAAAGCACCAAAGCTAGTCCCTTTATTGAGATCTGAAGTCTGTTTTCTTTGCTTTCCTCTCTCCTCTGAACAGAAAATTGCTTCAGTGCAGCTCAACAGGGGGCTGGGCCAGGGGGGAGATTCCAGGGGGCTTTAGCTTCAAATGATTTGTGTGAATTGCTCACACATCATATTTTGGCCTTCCACCTCATGCCACGAAGCAGGTAAAATGGGGTTGACCTTAACCCTGATTTTTTTGCAGCATGCAAAGGAAATGGAATCTGATATAATTCACATGGCTAGAGAGGGTTCATCAGATCACACAAACATGAGGTCCAAATACAAAATCCACATCTTCTAGTGTCTGTTTTTTGGGACAATCCCTACCCCTCTCAATCTCTGTTTCCCCCAGCAGGCTTCAATCTATCTTTTCCTCTTTACCTCTGACCTTTTCATTTTTGCGTTCTTCTATACCAATCTGCTCTTCCATCTTGTCGTCTACACTCTCTCTCAATCCTGGCTGCCATACTACTGACCTTTCAGTTTCATTCTTCCTCCATTTCTCTACCTCCTCTCTCCTGGTCTGGGCTGTAATTCAGCTTGTTTCAGGGCCAGTTAGGCAGCCAGTGGAGTTAATCTGTCTTTTCAGGTCATAAATCACTGCTTGGCATCTCTCTCTCTCTCCCTCTTTCTTACCTCTCTTTCCCCTCTTTGCTCTTACCTGCTGCATGGACGTACAGCATACTTTGAGGTGATTGCATCCGACAGTCAATGCTGGTGTTCTTTGCATGCGTGTTTGTGTGCGCATGTGTGAGTTTGCGTGTGGTTATCGCTGCTTTAACACCCAACAGATAGGGAGTGAAACTGCATACTCTACAAGTGCCACAGCCAATGAGAAAAGATTGTTGAAATGCCAAGAACAATCAGAAGTGATGCATCTCTCTGTGGTGCAGTTTGGATCTTTCTCTCTCCCTCCGATTCATCCTTTTTGCGCACGCGCACACACACACACAACAATGGCACACACTCACGCTGGTAACAGATGGAATCTACTAGGTGAACTGAATTCATCAGATAAGCAAATTCTTTGAACATTCAGAGCATAGTTGGCTTTGTGTTTGTATGTGCATGCGTGTGTGTGTGTGTGTGTGTGTGTGTGTGTGCGTGCCTGTGTGTGCAATCTGACATATCTACGACCAGGCAGGTGCATGGGAAACTGTTGGCCCCTACAACAGACAAAACCACATCAGGAACTAGAATGGCAGAGTCGATGGGGGGAGAAATACAGAAGAAAGAAGGGGAAGGAGAGAAAACAGCTTAGCGTAGCAGGAGGGAGGAGAGAGAAAGAGGGAGAACGCGGGAGGAGAGTAAAGTTGAATAGCAGGAGGGCGGGAGCGGGTGAGCGGGTGAATGAATGTGTTGTGGATCTATTGTGCCCTGCTCCTGAATGGAGTGTTAGTAAGCTAAGTAGTAACTGGTGATTTACAGCTCCAAGGCCATATCAGCTGAAGTGAGCAAACAATACGCTTTCATACACAACATTCAGCAACTAGAAGAACCATGAAGAACTGTGCTATTCTGGATCTAAAGTGGGGTGAAGTGTTTTGTAAGTCTGTGGTTACATGAAGGAGGACACTTCAGCACAGAGAAAGAAGGGAACTAGAGGAAAAGCTAATGAGGGGCCGATACAGAGAGAAAGATGCTAGTTGCCTCATTTTAGCTTCTATCTATCTATCTATCTATCTATCTATCTATCTATCTATCTATCTATCTATCTATCTATCTATCTATCTATCTATCTATCTATCTATCTATCTATCTATCTATCTATCTATCTATCTATCTTTAGCTTTATTTTTTAACCAATGTGTTAATTAAGTCTTGTGTTGTCCCTGTTAAAAATGGTCTCTTTTCATTGAAAGATAAAGCGAGCATGTGGCATTATCAGCTGTGTTCAAATTTATCACAAAGCTGTGATGGTTTTTGTGTGTTTGTGCATGTCTGTGTGTGTGTGTGTGTGTGTGTGTGTGTGTGTGTGTGTGTGTGTGTGTGTGTGTGTGTGTGTGTGTGTGTGTTTGGGGGTTGTATTGTAAGTATTGTAAATAATCTGCAGGCTCTCTCTGCTGGCTGCAGGTTCCCAGAGATTAGCTTCCTCTCTCCCTCTGAGCTATGTTCAGCACCTTAAAGCACTTTCCAACCACTCCAAATGTTAAGACATGCAATAACTAGACTACCACTTTGATAACAAGAGGCTGTGTCAACCAGAAATGTTGAAGTTTAGATTTGCTAAATATGTTTTCAACCAGTTTTTCTGTCAGACGCTCACTTTTTCTGTCAGCATTGTCCGCCACACTCCGTGAGAAATGCTTAGACGCCAGTCATTATGAGCAGAGCTTCCCAGCATGGGGACCCTGAACGCAGACCTATCCATGGCATTAGAACAACAAGCCCTGTGACGAATGGGAGAAAATAGAGGAGTCGCGTGTGTGTGTGTGTGTGTGTGTGTGTGTGTGTGTGTGTGTGTGTGTGTCTGCAGCTACACGTTTGCCATTCTGATTTGTTGAGAAAAAGGTAGATTCAGTTGACCATCATGACTGTATTGCGCTGCAGAATGGTGATAATGGCCACACACACAGGCACACAGAATCATTCACCTAATAGCATCTGCATTCTATACTGCAGAGCCCATTAGTCCATTCTGCTCTGCATATAGATTGCAAAGAAGATAGTCCGCAAGGAAGTGTCACCGGAGAGGGACACTCTCAAAAACACACACATATTATACGTGCACTCTGAAAAGCAACACACACAAGTGCTGCAGAAGCAACAGTTGACGCTTGCTTGCCTCCCCAAACCCGCGAGACCTCCTTTCCGAGACCCCAGAGACCTTAGCCTCCCTCCTAATGCTCCTCCATCCCATTCTAATTCATCCTCTCCTCTGTTCCGTTCCTCCCCCTCCTCTGCCCTTCCCGCCCCAGAGAGTTCTCAGTTCTGACAGAACAGTTAATCATACACTCTCTGCAGGTCTCATCTTATGTATGTGTGTGTGCGCGCGCACATGTGCATGTGTGCATGTCTGGGTGTGCACGTGTGTGTCCAGATGTACACCTTCGTTTTCAGCAAGACAGAGGATCTATCTTTCTCACCTCCATTTCTCACTCATTTCTTTTTACTTTTTCAACTCTTCCTTGCCTGCACTTCATCTCTCATATCATTCCCGTGTGAATATTAAAAACACAAGCAAGTATATTATAATGGAAAAGACAGTTTTCAATATTAATAGTCCAAATTCAGGATTGGTCTAGTTTTTGAATATATTATTATAACGTTTTTGGTAGTAGGCTTAACCTGCTGTGTCTACCTCTACTTTGGCATATTGTTTCTCCAGTTGGTTACAGTTCTTATGAACAGTGTGGTCATTAGCACAAATATAGGTAGCTAACAAACACCAACACAGTTTTAGTGCTGTGTACAACGGGTGTATGATGGAAGTGACACCCCTAAAGACATGATCCGGCTATGTAAAAGTCTGACCCAAAAAATAATCAGATACAGTCAGAATTCTGGGAAATGAGAACTGTAGAGTTTGTACCCCATCGCTTACACTGGAAGCATATAAGGAAGAAATTTTTTTAATGTCCAGTGTTAACAGGAGGGATGATTACAGCAAGCAAAACCAATTTTGGGCACATGATTATTGTTTCAATACAGACTTGAAACAAATGTGAACATTTCCTTTAATATTGTACTTCCAAACAGGCTAGGGGAATTACAAGAGTTGCATTTTAAAAAAGAGTTGCACACTAACACTTTTATACAGCGTCTCTCCCTCTCTCTTTCTGTCAAAGACAAGAAAACATTTAAAAAGAAGAAGAATGGTCAGAATAGACACAACAGAGTGACTACTGACTTTTAGTCTCTACTTAAAGCCAGAACCTTAAATTCCTATAATGCAACTTGTTAACATCATTAGTTTGGGTCTCTGTAGATGGTAAACTCCCTCATCTTTCACATTCCTGCCCTCAAGTTTTTGAATAGAATTAGTAGTCTCGAGCCAAAAGCTGAGATAAGTGGTCATTACACAGCTGTAGTTTACCCGTCATGGGAGCAGTAGTTCTCCCATGACGGGTAAACTGATCCAAATGTGTAAAATCAATGGAGTGCCTCTTTAATCAGAAGTAAAATTTCTTGAACTCTGGTAAGTCTATGTCTGCTATGGTGGGTCTCTCTTTCTATGACTATTGTGAGTCTAGAAAGAAGCCCTGATTAAAACTGAAATCTGTAACTGTCCACACATTGTCGCCTTTGCCTGTGGTGAGAGTTCTCCAGCAAAGACGACCGAGTTGTTATGGAAGGTTGTGTGGAAGCCTGCAGTTTATTTGAATCAACCATTGCAAGACTTGGAAAATATCTCAGCTAGCGAAGTGTGAACCTACTGGGCTTATGCTTGATTTTGATGCGTGAAACTACAAATGTGGTGCGAAATGTGTCGCTTCCAGTATGCTGGCTCAGTTTTAAGTGGACTATTGGTACTGTCAGCCAGGACAGGAGGAACCTGACAAGTCAGGACTATCTGATCAACTCTCTAGCACACTACACAGTCTCCATTCATGGTTGATGCGCTACTTGTGTGTTCTATACTCCAACTGATAAATGACTAATATCTTTGCAGATTATGATTTAAAACTCATAATTGAACATTTTTGCTTTAGATACACAGAGATCTGCAAAGAACATCTCAAATTAAGTACATTTTAATGTATATGAACTAAATAGCCCCATAACTACATACATAAATCTTGCAGTCAAGCAACAGTGGCAAATTCTAGCATTGGTGCAACAAACCAAAATTAAGAGCAAAGCAACTCTCTGTTGCTTCCCTAAACAAGCAAAAGTGTTGCAACCAAATGTGTTGCTGTTTTGTGTAGTAAGGTTAACATTGATTATGATGATAATAATGATAGCCTAGAATGTTACACATATGAAATGTCCAGCCTGATGAAATGTCTAGGTTCATGTTAATGTAAGAGAGATGCTTCCATCCATAGCAGTCAACGAAAGATCATAAATTGTGTTTGTTTTATAGATTTACAAATCTATGCATCCAACTTAATGTTGATATTAAACTATTATGCAAACCCTTTCACAACATTAAAATCATTTCCTACTATATCTGTGCATGGCAACTACAAAGTAAAAGTAAGATTATGGTTAGTCAGCTGCAATACTTGATTACGATAGTTACAGTGAAAAAATATAAAACAGCAATTGTAGTCTCCTCTCCCAAATGTGAGTTATAGACACTACATCCAGCACACTGACCTCCACACCCTTAGTTCTCCACCTTTCTACACAAAGGCCACTATGTTTTCTGCTTTGGCATTTAGCGTTTGAGCTGACGGTTAAATTGGCAGGTGTGAAATCATCCAATATGAATGTAATTTGATGCTGGCGTTCATAGTGGAAAGTGCATTTATCATGTTCATTTGACTGGTTATATATATTTCTTCTTTTACAGGTCAAATACAAGATACAGATTGCCCAGAGTATAATGAGATCACAGGACGGTTTTGGAATTACAGGACATTTTGGACACCATAAACATTTCTACAGGGCCAAACCACTCATGCCAACTTATATTTGTTTGCTGATTGTGATTCAGGAACAGTTTTGTACCTGGAGCCATCACCTGCCTGAACTCTGACCACCACTGCTAACTCTCTGACCACATCTACCCATCCAGACTAACACATACAGTGCTGGACTGAAGTAGTACCTCCATCATACACAGCATTCATTTCTTCAATGGTCAGCAGTGCCAAATATTTTGTGCATGTGAGTTGTTTTGCAATAATACATAGTATGATTTAACAATATATAACATTAGCAAGAGTGCCAGGTGTGTCTGGGGCATGTGGGTGTGGAACAGGGAGTACAGGGCAGGCTGTGTGTGCAGTCTGTATGCATGAGAGTAATGGAATGAATGAGAGAAAGTTTTTAATATGGTATACTTTATGCTTTCTTATAGATGTGTGCAAGTTTTTATTAAAGTGTTTTTGTATAGTATAGTCACCAGGTGTCCTGGGTTCATCCTAACAGAACAAAAAGTCTACACTTCTGAATTTAAACATTGTTATTTATTTATAACTTGAGCTCACTCATTTGTCCCTAACATATATATAACATTGGCTCCCTTACAGCCAAGATGGCGGCAAAGATAACAAAAGCGTGGATTTATTAATCTCATATTGTGCCTAACTTAAGTGGATGAAAACAAATTGGACATGAATTTAATCTGCAGATGCCTAAAATGAGACCAAACCTTTCTATGGATGTCATGTTTGAGCCACAATAAAGGCCAAAATGTTGCCTGGAAAAGACTAGGTAAGCCTTAACTTTAACCTTGCCGACTGCCAGAAATGCAGTTTGCTATGTCATAATACATATCAAGATAATGTTGAATACTGCTGAGAAACTTTACTATAGCCTCAGTCAACAAAAGTGTTTTTTGAAAAATTGTGAATCACCACAACTGCAAGAGGTCCTTACAGTCATAAATGTGCACAAAAACTATAAGGCCGATGGGTCCAGTAGTATGTGAGAAAAGTTGCAAAACATCATCTGTTCATCTGTTCAAATATTACACATTTTAGTCTAAGTCAAATTATCCTTTTCTCCCTCGTGCTGATATGATGTGCTGATGGACACACATTCTCTCCCTCTCTCACACACTCACACACACTTGATGGGTGTGTGAAAGTGTGGGTGTGAGTGAATATTACAAGTCAGCAATTTTGAGGTGTGAAAATTGCTCTTGCTCTCCAGGATATTTTTAATTTCCTATTAAACATCATTACACTTGCATGGTTATGCATGGGAACCGCAACCATGCACACCTGCACACAACCACACACACACACTAACACTTTTATACAGCGTCTCTCCCTCTCTCTTTCTGTCAAAGACAAACTCACTAAGTTCACACTGCGTGACTGCCCATGTGCTGCTCATCCTTGTCCTCCATTTCATTAAACAGGGGGCCGAGTGAGCTATTCTGGGAGCGAATGGTAACTCTTTGTTGGTTGCTCAGCAGAAGAGATGTCTCCAATAGCAACTGAGACCTATGCCCCCACCCACCCCCCGTGGCGTCCAGCTTTTATACTTGTCCATGTCTGTATGTTTGGCTATGTGTGTGTGTGTGTGTGTTTTCATGGGTTCCTCCCTCTACGTGTGCAGCCTCTGAGTATGTACCTCTGTTTTGCATGTGTGTTTGTGCATGCACAGGTGAAACAGGAGGCGATCTATCACTCACAGATCTATAGCAGTGGTACACAGCGAGGGATGAACACGTTAGTGTCAGTTGCAGACGAGGGAGACGAGCAGAGGAGAGGAGTGATGTGACTGTTATCGATCCTGCCTGGTAATTACAGCGCGATTTATTACCAGAGAGGTGGGGGCAGAGACAGAGTGAGAAGGTATCATATTTAGTTTGGGGTTGTAAGTCAGGTTTTTGGCGAGAGTGAACAAGGTCAGAGAGAGACAGAGATAGATCACTTTACCCCTCCCTCCCTTGAGTGCTGTGCGATCTGATCACTGTTGTGCTTTCTGACATCCTCCCCCATCCTTCCTCTCTCCTCTCATTCCTATTTTCAATTTTTAAAATCCTCATATGACCACATGATGTTGTGAGCACTTATGTTCAATACAAGCAGACTCATGTTTGTTTTCTTAAACACTGTTGCATACATTTAGCCTTTCAGTGCATAGTGCCTTTTTGTCTGTCAGAGGCATCACTGGTAATCAGTGCTGAGAAGTGTTGATATGATATGAAATGAAGGTGCACTCTGTCACTCTAAAAACAAGCCTGCCAGTGTTTGTGGCTTGTAAAAGTGTGGGAGTGCTGGGTTGTTTACAGAGATGTGTGGGCGTTAAGCATGATCTTGTGGGTATGTGTGTGCATTTTTGTGTGTTTCTGTTTTGTGTGGAGGCAATATTGTTCCAGAATATGTCAAAAACTATGTTCTCATTGGCGAACCACATCCTGCCTTTCATTGAGACACACAGACAAACACAGGTACCAAAACATACTACCGTGATCCTTCTCTCGTAGACGTAAACTATAGTTGATAGATTTTTTTCCTATATATATATATGGTCAGGAAAAAAAATCTATGAACTGCAGTTCAGTTATGTATGTATTTCACCAGATGCAGTTCTGGGCTAAATAATGTTGATCAATGCAATAACACAACTAACACTTTTTTACTTTGCTTTCATCAGTGCACAAAAGCATAAAAATTAAGATTTCAATCACAATAAAATTATATAGAAATAGTTTGTATTGGAGTTCTACAGAAGAACATACATATAAAGACAAAAATGCAAACAGAAAGAGAAGACTAGTGCATTAATAACTTTTCAAACTAGTTTTCAAACTTTTAAACCATAGACTGCAAAGTTATCTGTTTCTTATAGTTTTGTTTATTTTTATTAAGAATAAAATTTTATTATTCTTACTGTTGAATTTTTCCATACTTAACATAAATATAATTAAACCCTGCCCCACTTTCTCAGTAAATTATTTTTATTCTCTCCTTTGTCTCAAAGCAATGAAAATAAGCCTCCTATAGGAGTATCGTGTTATACTGAGGAATGGTTTTGATTAAAATTAGAAGTTTATCTGGGACTGTTAAATAAAGAATACATTTGGTATTATTAACAGCAAAGTATAGTTTGCTGGTGTATGTTGCTATGGTAATCCTGCTACTGGCAGGATTCCAGTAATATATTGATTTGGGTCTGGTTATTCTATACACTAGACCGAAAGATGGAAGAAGAAAATGTCTTTCTTTTTCTGTGTGTGTACATGTATGCTGTCGTGCATGTGTATCTTTGCCTTATCAATCTGCAAACGTTGTATTGATTGGCCAAAAGATATTCCCTCTAATGTGCTTGAGGATGAGGAGTGTGTGTGTGTGTGTGTGGGGGGTGTGGGTTCGGGGGGGCAGCTTTCACTTAGCCTCTGAGCTCTTAAGAGAACATCTATCTATCAACATTTCCAGGCATGGGGAGGGGTCACGAGCGGGTAGGTGGGTTCGATCACACACACACACACACACACACACAACACACACACACAGAGGAGGAATAAGCTGGCTGGAACCATTAAAATAACAACAGCATCAAGCAGCCACACCTAAGCAAAGCTAGAGCTTGTTGTTGTTTACACTGTGGGAGGCAAAGCGCTGATACATTTCAGAGAGCTGCTAGTTTGAAGCAATAGAGCTTGCACTTAGTGGAAACAGACAGGGGGGAAGAGTATCATTATTAGTGTCAGTGCTCAGTTTCTAGTATGTATTCAGAGCAAGCATGAAACAATCTGTCCAGTGTTACGTTTTTAATTGGGGTATAATGTGAACGTTACGATGCCTGTATACCTTCTGTCCTGACTGCTGCTATGATGTGATTCATCGTGATGATAATGTCTTTCCCTCTTTTTACACTCAAGCTCCATTTGCTCTTGTCAGGCCTCGTGCAGGACTAGAGTCTCACAGAGCCACCATTTAGCTCTCAGCAGGGAGAGAGAAGAGGGGGAATCAGTTGCTCCTCCTCTCTTATCTCTCACTTAACAAAAGCCTCTGATGAAGACAACAAGCATTCTCCCTTTCCCGCTCTCTCATTTGTCTCTTTCCTCTGTTTAACTGTCAGAGTGCTAGTTGAACATGGCAGCTCAGATACTTTTTGCCTCTCTAGTCCTTTGTTGCGTGTGCTCTTATGTGTGTTTGATCATTGTATGCATGTATTGTTGTGTATAGCGGCTTGCTTGTGCACTTGCTTGCTGATTTTTGTGCTTTATCTACCTGCATATACCCTAGCTTTTGTGTAAGTCCATGAGTCTGTGTGTGTGTGTGTTAGAGAGACCACATGCTCACACATATATGTGCATGCATTCTCTTTCTCAGCTGTTATTGCTCTGTTGTTTACAGCGGTGACCATATCCATAATCATCTTCAGGGTTAACACGCACATGCATGGAACCACATGCACATGATAGCCTACACCATAGACTCTGTGCAGCTGTCTAGTTTTCATTTCTGGTTTATTGTCTCCAACTAGAGCCATAGTAGAAGTGGTTCTTAGCTTGTAATGTGGAGGAAATGGGTGAACAGCCTCTCTAATTACACTTCACCCACTGACACTAATTTACATACAAACACAATCACACTCCAATCCAAACCTTCATTATCTCTGGATTCCATTCTGTAGGGCATGATATTCTGGCTGTTATATTTCATTCAAGCTCTGTTTCCCAGCACACTAACAAGAGCCGTACAAAGGGACATTCCCAGTGAGATTGTGACCCATGAATGTCTAAATGTTTCAAATTAAGTGTAATTAAAAGGAACATGATACTAGTATGAAATGCTTATGTGCTTAATTGTATGTAGCCCACAATCAGCACCAAACATCCCCATCTGTGAGCTTACAGCACAACTGTGTGTCTGTCCTTCCATGGGTTCATACATTTTCTTCAAACTTAGGACTCTCTCAAACACACACACAACACACACTAAATAAGCTCTATTGTAGGGGCATTACAATGTGAATGAGGGGCCCACCAGCTCCTTTGAGAAGTGTGTGAGTGAGTGAGTGTCAGTGCAAATAGGTTAGAGAGATTGATGAACTAGTAGGAAGGGAGAAGGGAACACCTAATCAAGTTAAAAATACTATGATTGACATGCTGCACCTGGCTGATTGACATTCCACAGACATCTAAAGGGCTGCTTGTATGTGGGTGAACATGCATAGATGAGTGGGGTTTTTTTGAATAGTGATTATCAGAAATGTCTTGCATCCATTCCCATGATTGATCCCACAATGAAAATGCAGTTTTGGCCCGAAGTGCTCCTCTTCCCTCTCCCTGTTTCTCCTTGAGTACTACAACTTGTGCATGGATCGAGAGAGAATCAACAAGACGCTCTATTGACTTGCACTGGTGCGTATCCGTGTGTGACATCCCTCATTCGACTAACACCAACTAACGGGCCGCGAGCTTTTACCAGGCCCGTGATCGCTGATGCCCGAGAAAAAAGGCTGTTTGTGTCAATCAAATCGAGCCCCCTCCCCTTCTATCCCTTCTATCTCTCCCTCTCTCGATCGCTCGATCGCTTCCACTTGTGTAGGCGCTCTTAAACCAGAGCATTTACGCACGGCACTCAGTCGTTAACGGGGCAGCCTGATATCATATCGGTGCTCCTCCGTCTACTCCCTGCCTACTCTCCACCTTAAAGTGCAGAGATTAAGTGGGCATAGTGGGAGAGAGGAGAAGACAGCGGGCGAGACGAGAGGAACTGAAAGGGAAGAATGATGAACGGGGGGAGGAGAGCGGATCATTCCGGCTGCCCGCATCTGCTGCTCTAGTGTGTGTGTGTGTGTGTGTGTGTGTGTAGAGAGAGAGAGAGAGAGAGAGAGAGAGAGAGGAGATGGCACAACGCTTCAGCATCCAAAACACACGGGAGTGGTGCGCCACCAAGACCGGAGCCCCGGACCCACCCTCAGCTGCAGCACACTCACCGCTCTCTCGTCAAGACTCTTTCCCGCGCGGCGGCGCCTCAGCTTCGGCGAGAGGTAAGTGGGCGAGTCGATGCTGGTTCTTAACATAAACTTCAGCGGCAGGAAGCGAGATGGAAAACTCTCTGGAATCGTCTGCTGTTAGTCTGAGTTAATCGTTCGTCCTGTTATTAATCAAGGGTGTTTAGCCTGCAGGTTGTTTCCTTTTTGATTCGGGATTTAACAGCACTTTAGAATAGTGGTCTAGATTTATCAGTACTTGTTTTTTCCTCTACTCAATTTTTCAAATCAATTTTTCTTACAACACGACCGTTCACTGTGTGTAATAACGTTTTTTTTTGTAGCTTTCAATTAGGCTATAATATTGCAGTTCTTCTAAAGTAGTTCTAAATAACAATTAATATTATGACCACTGGCTTAGATTTTAAAAAATGACACACTTGATTTTGAAGATGAGTACATCTTTAGTTTACAGTTTAAATTAGAATGTTTAAATGGTTCAAAACTTTTCAAGCGGCATTTCACAAAATGCATGAACAACGACTTGTATGGAAAATATACTTAGCTTCCTTCATATTGCGTGATTTAAAATAACATGGGGAGTTTAAGTTATTAAAATGTCAAAGGAAAACTTGAGAACCATGCCAAGTCTGTTGTATTAATTCAAATTCCAGCGCCCTCCTGTGGCTTCCTGTGGGACACTGCATACCTCTAGTAAGAGGTTAAAACACTCACCTATATATTCAGACACTCAGCTTTGGTCAGATTTAATGGTTTTCCTGATTCTCTCAAAACACCAGTTTGAATGAACCTTCTTTAAGACAGAGTTAGTGCACGTAGTAAGTGTCTCTTATCTTGGTACAAGAGACAATTTGCTCCACATTTGTCATATGTAATAAAACGCCAATTAAGATGATACGCATTTTATCCTACAAGACATTACTACTCTGTGTTGACTATAAAGAAAGCTGTTAATAAGTCATTCGCTTCTCTTCCTCATTTTCTGGTATCATATTTAAGGAATAAGACTGGAGTCCCTTCTCTATGACCTTCTCCTCGCATGTGCTCTCTCAAGGCAAGGAACAAGGAGAGAAAGATGGGGGAATGTGAGGAAAGACTATTGATATTCAAGCAGACAGAATGAGAGAAAGAGGGGTGTAAAAAGATAGAGAGAGAGGGAGAATGAGGCGTAGAGAGAAAAGAGAGAGAAAGAGATGCTGTGGGATCTTTTCTTCTCCCTGGCTCCCGGCACATACATTAAGATGCTAATCCTGGTCTTTTTTGTCTCTTTCTATAATTCATTGCATTTTGTTCCTCTCTCTGCTCTTTTTCTCTGTCTCTCTTATTCTTGCACTTTTCTCTTGCTCTCCATTTCCTCTGTACTGTCATGGGCTCTCCCCAGATTAGTGCTCCTGGCAAAAGGATTCCAACTCTAATTTTGTGGTATTTCAGATGATTAGGTTCAGAAATAGGACAGAAGTGCACAGAGTTTGGCGCAATTAGAGGAATCCTCTGCAGAGCTTTAAGGGACTGATTAGTTGTGCTCCCATCCACCTTCCCACATTGCCATATTAAAACACAACCAGCTGTTGTTTATTTGTGAGGATTGACTTTTGTGTTGTGTTTGCGCGTTTAACTGTGGGTTGTTGTGTGTGTGTGTGTCTGAATGTGTGTGTCTGTGTGTGTGCCAGAGGTTTGATAAGCCCTAAGGATGCAAGTTGTTTTCAATCAGCTCTGTAGTTACCAGCTGTGCCCTCACATTCCCCAGGGTGGCACAACCTAGGTACACACACACCCACAAGCACACACACACACAGAACTAATGCATAGTATTCAACCTTGCCCAGCAAATTCACTCTTTCTTCTTTTCTCCTTGTCCCCTTTCTCTGCAGGAATTAATCATCACTCGCTCCATATGTGCATGTGATTCCTCTGTGAGGATTGAAAGGAGAGCACCTCGACTGTGTTTACTCCGTGAAGACCTTTGTTCCCCGACGTCCAGCACAGCACCCTTCTCCACCTGCCATGGTGACATGACACACCCCTTCGTGGCTTTTGCTCCTTTCTCACACATAGACAATCTCTTGAGCTCCTCAGACCCCTTCAACTTGTGCGCACACTCTTCTAGGCACCAGCAAACTAAAAAAGACATCTCCTCCTAAGCACAACATTGCCCCACTTCACGATGACGGTGGCCGTTCGATTCCGTCGCCACATACGTAGGCTCCTTCTCCTGCTGGCCTCCTGCTGTTTCCTCTCCCTCCTCCTCTCTGCTTACTTTCTGTTTACAAACTCCTCCCCTTCCATGCAGATTGGACAATCCCCTGAACCTGCCTGCTCCCAGCCGCTCTCCATGTCCCCGTACCATCAACTTCCATACCCATACCCTCCTAACCCCCCACACACAAATATTCACACTGACCCGGTGGTGCTGGTGCTTGTGGAATCCCAGTACTCTCAGCTAGGTCAGGACATTGTGGCTATATTGGAGTCTGCGCACTTCCAATTTCGTATGGAGATCGCCTCAGGGAAGGGCGACCTTCCGCCGCTAACAGAGAAAGGACGTGGCCGATATTCACTCATCATTTATGAGAATTTATTAAAGTATGCACATGCAGACACATGGAACAGACAGTTATTGCATCAATACTGTACTGAGTACAGAGTGGGCATCATAGGTTTCTACCGCTCCACTGAGAACTCCCCACCTCTCCTCAAACTCCGAGGCCTCCCGCTGGTGCTCAGAACCAACCAGGCACTTTGGGACTGCTGTGTGGTGTCTAGCTCACCTCTCCTCCACCTGACCAAGCCCGGGACAGATCGAGGGGCTTTACCTGGGGAGGACTGGACCTCCTTCTCGTCCAATCACTCCACCTACCAAGCTGTGCTGCATGCAAGGGCCAAGGAGGGAGCAGGGGCAGGTAGTGGCGATAATCCAGGGTCTGGCTTTAGTTTGGGCCTCCAAGCAACTGTGGTGCAGGACATGGGACTCTATGATGGGGTGAGGCGGGTAATATTTGGCCAGGGACTGAGCTACTGGCTCCACAGACTCATCCTGGTGGATGCCATCTCCTACCTCACGGACAGGAAGCTTACTTTGGGTCTGGACCGGCACATACTGGTGGATATAGATGACATTTTCGTGGGGAAGGAAGGGACTCGCATGAATGCCAAGGATGTGAAGGTATTGAGGGTGATGGGTGTGTGATAATGTGTATTAGAGGGAGACAGAGTGGAATAGTGAAACTCATTTTGCTATCAACTTCTAACTAATGGCAGTGCAGTGGCAAAAATAAGGAATGTTTACTTATTGCAGTGTAAGTCTGCAGACACCTCAGCAAATGATTTTACCTGGAGTGTATTTCAGAGGATTTGTGTGTGTGTGTGTGTGTGTGTGTGTGTGTGTGTGTGTGTGTGTGTGTGTGTGATTGAACCACCTACCCGCTCGTGACCCCTCCCCATGCCTGTACATGTTGATAGATGTTCTCTTAAGAGCTCGGAGGCTAAGTGAAAGCTGCCCCCCCCAACCCACACTCACACACACACACACACACACACACACACACACACACACACACACACACAGACATCTACATCTGTGTCTAATGTTTGTATGTGCTGTGTGGCCAAGTGCATATGTGTTGGGGTACAGCGAAAGGGTATTTATCTCAAATGGAGCTTTAGCCAGAAGTAAAGAGGCCATTTAAGGGAACAAAGACGTGGAGTGAAAGAGAGAAAGAGGAGAGATGAGAGGGAGAAAGAGAGGTAGTGAATGAGCCAGTGAAAAGATGAATGGCACTTATTCCTCTTTTCCCACGTTCCTCCTCTAAGGGAAACTAAAGGAGAGCCAGCCATGCAGCCCGCCTCTCAAGACAGCTATTGTTTCAACACACACGCTTGCATGAGCAAACACACGCGCACACACATATACTTAGATGTGCATCTCCTCAGATACACACACACATGCATATAAACCCTAATTTCTGTATTTCTGAATTTAATATTTTCAAAAAGAGGGGAAAAACATCTCAGGTTTTCTAGAGTGCAGATAAAAAGGTTTCACACAAGGATTTTTTTTTTTAAATCGACAGTCACATTCTCCCACTGCGTCCTCACTCAGGGCCATTCAAGAGAAACAAATTGTCTTAGGTGGGTTTTCATGCGTGTGTGTGTGTGTGTGTGTGTGTGTGTGTGTGGTGTGTGTGTGTGTGTCGAGAGGGAAGACTAAGACAGACGAGATTGATGTGCATAAGCTAAACCCAGAGGCGTCTGTGTGTCTTACTGCAGCCAGAGGATATACAGGGCAGGGACGTGTGTGTGTGTGTGTGTGTGTGTGTGTGTGTGTGTGTGTGTGTGTGCGTGGGTGTTCTCTGAATCACTACTTTAGATTAGAATGTCACTTTCCGTCAATGGCTGATACCTGTCCTGTCAGGCACTGAAAAAAAAACATGCCACCTGTCTGTGGCTGAAACTTGGGGAGGAGATGAGAGGAATGGGGAGGCTGAGAAAACAGGAGGACAGTGGGTGGTGAAGTGGAGAGGAATTCCACCCTTGAATATAAAAAAGATGCTTGTATCCAAAAAGGATAAAAGAGTGCATATTCACACACATACACACTGTCACACACAGAGTGTACACATACCCTTGCACGTACACATTCACAAAATGAGCACACAAGCGCTCTCTAGTTGGAGTTTTCATTTTAAGTCTGCCTGACTCTTCAGCTTTGTAGCATAAATATACATGAGGATGAACCAGTGCCATAACAGAAGGCCTGGGAGATGGGGATGAAGGAAGAGGTGGAGAGAGGAAGATGGAGAGAGATAGACAGCGAGAGAAAGAGGGGCAGGAAAAGGAGTGATGCCATTTGACACACTCACACTCCTTCCACATTTCCTCTCTCTCCTTCAGGATTTTAGGCAATCTCAGAGAGGAAGACCAGAAGAAAGAGGAAGGAAAAGAGTTGGAAGGAGGGGAGGGTGGAGCATGGCTCCTTGGGGAAGAGCTAGCAGCTAACTTTGCGATTTCAGAGAAACAAAATGCTGAAGGGAAATGGGGAAGCACAGGAGGGAAGTGGAGGAGCTGGAATATGTTGATTTGTAGCAGCCCTCCCCTCAGAGGTGGAGAGCCTCAGGTAGAGTTGTCAGATTATAGTTTGAACAAGGCTCATTTTAATGTGCATGCATATGTAAGCCCCGTAGGTTCACAATCATGTGCATCAACCAATTTATTTTGCTATTATCTTTCCTCAGCGTCTATATATCTGTTGTGATGCAGGGATTGTTGGGTTAGTAAATCCTGTTACATAGTTTTCAGATGGGCTCATAAATGAAAGTCTTCTGGCAAAGTGCCACTGAAAAGCTGTTGAAAGGATGACTCATATTAGATGACCATGTGTCAACTATACATTTAGTGTTTGGTGAAGGCGGCAGCTGAAAAGATCTCTTCATTTTATTAAAAAAGATTAATGCTTGTGGAATCCAAGTAATTACGCTTGCACAAAGTGGAGTTTGTGTAAAATTGCCTGGGTGACTGATGGCCATGATGACACAACAGACATTACCAGGCTTATCTCAAAAATGACTTCAAGACATGTAAGAACATTTTATTCTAAATATCATAACATGTATGATTATGATTGACACGTAAGTTATGTGAAAATATAAATCTTTTCTTATCGCCAGTGCTTCAAAAACAGCTTATGTGTAACACTGCATCAAAGTACGTAACAGGATGTGTTATTGACCAATTAGTAGGACAAGGCATTGCCAATGTTAGAAATCCTGTCTTACCTCTGTAAAGCCAACATTCAATCTCCTGTTCTCCCCGAGAGAAGAAGGGAGAGGAGTGAGACAGAGCGAGAGAGATAGAGGCCAATTAAAATGCCTCCCTCCTTCTCTCTGCACTCTTCATTAGTCTCACCCCGCGAGTTCATCTGGTGACAAACAATACCTACACCCCCTCCTGTCTGCACACACACTCACACACGCAGCTGTATTTCCTCTATTAAAATGATTCACAGTGAGGCACCCCGTGGATGACATTTCTCAAAATGAGGGATGATGCCAGTCAAAAACTCCTGTCAATGACACCCTCGTGCCGGTGCTTGTGTTTTTTTAATTCACGTGTGTAGCTTTCCCCTTCTTCTCCACCTTGGTGCCGTTGGTGTCCGGTTCTCATCTTCAGATCACGCTTTATCACCCCCCCACCCACCCCCATCATCCTCCTCTACTCACCTTCTTCCTCACCCCCCTCTCGACCAAGTCATTGATCACTATCTGCGGCCTATTTGTATTCCTCCCTAAACCTCTCTCTCAACTCGTTCTCACTCTTTTCCTCCCCAAGGTGCTTTCTGAAGTGGTGTTATCTAAGTTGAGAAGACACACACACATACACACAAAACACACGTGTATACATGAACTCGGAAGCAAACAAACTCTTCTCTTTGCACATAGGGCTGCGTTTACTTGAATTGACTAGATGTTTAGTGTTTGTTATGGGGCTAAAGGAAGGTAGCGGGCTCACTGATGTGCACAGGTAGCTCGTATCAACTCAGAACCTCTCTGTGTGGCTGTACTATATGCAAATTCTCCCCATGTTTGTGTGGTTACAAATTAAATTATCCAATGATGGGCTGTCATCATCTGAGAGGAAAATCCCTGCATTTTGCCCATTTTATGTTGTGGCAACTAGTCTTTTGTACTCCTGAAAAGGAATAATTGGCTAAATAAGATTAAAACATCCATTTCCAAAGACGCAATGGGGCAGTTTTTGCAATTTCATTACTTTGTATAATTTGGCAAGTTAAGTAATTACTACTTTCATGTGAACTAATAAGCCATGAAGTGCTACAGTATTTCACCTTTATGGTTGAAGAGGAACTGTGTTTAACATATTATCCTGCCGAAGGTAGTTATTCTACATATTAGTGTAGTTATTCTGCGTAATGCTGCATTGCACTGAGGAATGCTTACTGAGGTGAGCACTGATAATGTGGTAGGGATGTTTGAAATAAAGAGTATAAAGTCTATGCTAAGGTGTTTTTCATGTCCTCATGATCACTTTGGTCTGGCAATGACATATATAAACAAAATAAAAAGGAATTACACAAACTGGGAAATATTCCGACTTCATTGAAGATTTTTGGCTCAGCGGTTTGGAATTTATTGTGCAGTCCTACTTAGAGTTAATCTTTAGACCTCATTAAGTATGATGCATATTTGCCACTAAAGTCAATGGAACCAAGTTGGTTCCATATCTGTTTATTACTCTGCCAAATTCTGTTACATAAGTAATGAAGAAAAGACCTAAAGAGTTAAAAAAAATGATTTGCAAACCAGTGGAGAGATAAAGAAATGGGAGAAATGGATTTTGGTCTTTTGTTAAAAGAGGTACTAAGATTTTTTTTTTTTTGGTCAAATGACATACATGTCAAAATCTGGCACTCTTGCTTAGGTGTTGGATCTTAATGGTTTTTAAAATGACAAAGTTGAAAGTGAGAATGGATAAAAAAGAGATGACATACTGTATAAGAGGACAGAGAGGAACAGGATATTGCTTCCAGCATGATGCTTCCTGACATCTGCTCTCTTTCGCCCCCCTTGATCTGGACAAGTTAAATTATCACTGTCAGCCCTGCAGGGAAGGAGAAGTTGTATAATTTTGTTTTACAGTTAGACTATTAGCAGGAAAAAAGGAGGTTACAAGTTTAAGCATCAGCGGTTTACCTTTTTCTTTTCTAACATAAAGTACAAAACACAGGCATCGCAGTGTCGTTGTTAATTCTCTGAAGAAAGCGTCTGTCAACAAGAAAATGATCTTAATAATTTTTTTTTGTTAAATGAACTTTTTTTTCAGTGCTCTTGTTTTTACTCCAAATCAACTATGAGAATGTGGCTGTGTGCCATGCATGTTCTTCCACAAAATGAGGCAGGTTTTGCAGTCACAGCAATCACTGAAACTCAAAATCCTTTAGGGGCTGCCAAGTAGAATGTAGTGTAAGTATAGTGATGCCAAAGCAATCACAAGTACGTTGGATCCATAAATGCAAGTGAATAGATGATTTTATAAAAATGCTCCAAAATAAAAAGCTACACTGACTTCAATCTAACAAGCGGGACGGGAAGTGCGAGAGAAGGGAAGAGTAGGCAAAAGGAAGACTGGCATTAACTGGTAAAGAGCTATTCCTGCTCATCAAATAGAGATGCCTGACCCAGTTAAATTTGCTGGTCTAGTGTTCACATTACATGCTCAGATATACACACACAGACACAAACACAATCACTCATGTAGATGAATCAAGAACTTTGACCTGGTTTTGCACAAGAATTAAACCCCTTAAATGTGTCTAATGTTCTCGGTTCCCTCAACTCACTTTGAAATAAGTTCTTTTTTAATTACTTTTGTTATTTTAGACCTCTCACTCAGGCTTATGGCTGTGAAAAGAAAAGAAAAGAAAAGAAAAGAAAACAGTGCAAAGGCGAGAATGACAGAATGGGGATATGGTGGAGAGGTGGTTGGTGTAAAGGGTTTGTGAAAGGCAGTGAATGCCAGCTGTCCAGATGCCTGTCTCCCATCTGTTTGAACCCCAACATCTAGCTGGCACCTCGTCCAGTGCTTACCACACACATGCAAGAACACGCACACACATGCACACACACACACACACACACACACACACAGTCGCTCTCTCGCACACAAACTGGCAGAGCATCTGACACTAGCAGTTTTAGGCAGCTGTGGGATTGGGCACAGAAATGAGGGCTATCGCTAACCGCTAATCACTTTGTGTGTTTACCTTCATCACAAGGATTGTCAAGATCTTTCACATGCTACATAGTCCCACCACCAGCTAATCCAAATCCCCTCTTCTTTCGTATGGAGTATCTCTTATGGCCCATTTTAAAACCATCTCCAGCTTTAAGCTCAGTATCCAGTGGACAGATTGGCTCCATATTGCTTAAAGCCCTCCATTCTCCCGGATCTGCTTCCGTTACCTTCAGAAAAACAGCAGGAGGGGACTTCATTGTCCCTCAGAGCCAGAGTTAGGGTTTTGTCATATGCTCAGTGTGAGTGTTTCTATCCAGGAAGTACACTCCTTTTTATTGCACGGCATAGTTTTTCCTCACAGTTCTGCCTCCTCAGTAGTCCTCCCACTGCTCTCAAGTCTTTAAAGTAAGGTTTCTGCAAACAACACTCAGGTCTTTAGTTTTGGGGCACTAAACTGTTACAAGTCGCATAAGACAGTGTTTTGGGTTCACTCAGGTGTTAACAAAACACCCAGTTACCATTTCCGTGGTAGTTGCATCCTGATGTGGTTGTGTTGTGTTATATTTTGCCAATGATGTGCAGGTTTTGCTACTCTACTGCCTGTTGGCAAACAAACCTTATCTCTGTTGTCCGGAGAACATTTCGATAGGACTCACACACTGAGTCGCCAACATAAAATGTAGAAGCAAGGAGGTTAGGCAAATCACAAAGGCCCTTAAGCTGTCAGTATATTTATTTAGAGGTGCTTGTCAGATTGCTGAATAGCTCCCCTCACACCTCTTCAACACTGGATTGGAGGATCTGCTGTTGACCATTTTTGTAACGTTCAGAAACCGACAGTCTGACATTCAAATAAACTGCATGCTGTGATTGGACATATGTGCGGAGGTTAGAAAGGTTTGAACTTCTCTCTCTAGGTTTCTTTTTTCATTCTTTACACATCTATTCCTGCAGTGTGTAATGTGAACAAACAAGTGTGGCACTATGAATGTCTTCCAAGAGAAACTATCTGATAATGTACACTGTTATCCCCATATTTTAATGTTTATCATAGCTCCGTCCTCTGTATGATGGCTGGCTTGTGACCCTTCCGATCAGGTATAAACACCTGATTTTTGACGTGACTGGACAAGAAGTCGTACAAACTAGTTCTGTTAGAGCGCAATACAACCCTTACCGATACTCATAAACTGATGTTTTGAGTAATGCAGGAAGGATTTTACTACAGCATGTTTAGATACAATATGATAAAGAAACCATGACTTAATTTGAAACAGTCACCCAAAATTCTACTTTGATATCGAAACAACAAGTTAAGTTTAGCATATTTTGAAGCTCAATAAATTTAAGTTACATTAAGTTACTATTCACTACTAATTTCCCAGATGAACTTTCTATGACTATTAAACTGATGGAAAGGTAAAATGATTTTGTGTTGAGAAAAGAAACTTATGAAACCTCTTGTTATTTTACAATGGGCTGTCTGCTTCAGTGCCCCCACCAGCATTATACTCATACCTCAAACTGAAATGGAACCAGTAAACTAAACTGTAAAGTTTATCTAGTAAATGTAGCCTATAGCAAACATCTTTCCAACGGTTTGAAAACCACTTTAAAGAGATTTGAAACTTGCTTGAGAATGCTGATCCATCACGGTGAGCAATTTGTTACCTGTGAAAGTTTCACAATCAGAACTGTGGTTGTGAACAGGGAGTGTTTTGAAAAACTCTTCTTGTTATTGTGTTCTGATTTGGCTACTGAACAACAATTTCTTTAATGAGAAAAGTTTTTAAATGTTTTTAATGCTTGCCTTTTGGTGTTGTGGATTATTCAGCGCAATATTCTCAATACTGATACTCAACTATCAGTTCTCAGATGACAGAGCATCACCAAATGCAGCACCTAGAAGAGCTTTTAAAATGATTCTCTGCTCACAATGTGATTACTGCACAATGAAAATATAAAGTTACAAGAAAATAGAAAGATACAAAGTTGAGAAAATGTTGACTTTGATAGTAAAAGTTAAAACATGCGCCTATATGGCCATTTGTGGCTCTGAGTCACTGCCACATCATAAAAACATTTCCTGCGTGGCTCTTCTGTTTTCTGCTATGGATGTTAGGTAGCAGAATACAAATGAGGTGTTTAAACCAATATACTGCACACTTGGACACACACCTACATCGACTCACACAAATACCACAACACACGTTAATAATGCATTTCGACCAAGTACATCAGGGAGAGTATATTGAGTTAAGATGCAAAGCACTCAGCTACAAACTTAATTTAATTCTTAAGTCTTTGTATCTGCACGTTTGCCTGTGCATGGATAGGAAAACATGTATGTGTGTGTGTTTTTGTGTGTGTGTGTGTGTGTGTGTGTGTAAGATGTAGAGGATGTCATAACAGAGGAGACAGGGGATCAGATTAGGGAGTTATGCACATCTGTCAGCATGCAGCCATCTTCAACACCATTAGATTAGAGCTAATGAAGACACTGTGCTTGTGTCTGTATATTTGTTAGTTTGGGACACACACACACACACACACATGCACACAGGAGGAGAGAGGGTAAAAAGAGAGAGAAAGAGAGAGACTGCCTGGAACCTATTCCTTGCTCCGACATCAGCTGCTCAGGCCTCGTAAATTAGGCAGGGGTTCCTAGGGATCGATTAAAAGCAGCATGACAAAGATTGGTAATAGAGATATGGCGGGTAGCCCAACAGAAAGAAGCAGCAGACTGACATATACAGAGAATTGTAAGAGTTTCATAAATAAACAAAATATTTGTGTGGACGCAAACTGGTGAGAAGTGCAACGATAGCAAGAAGATGGGGTGGGTGAGTGCAAGAGAAAGAGCAAGGACAGAGAGTTGTAGAAAGGGAGAGGGAGCGATCTTTCCACCATGCTGCTTCAGCCTTCCTTTCAAATTAGAACAGCCCCTTCTCCTGAGAATGTGACATTTTCACAGAGCAAGCGAGGGAGAGATGGAGGTTCAGAGAAGGGTGGAGTGGGGATGGGGGTTGGAAGACAAATGGGTAAGGAGGGGGGCAGAGAGGCGACTGCAGGTTCTCAGAAGCGGGAAGATGGAAGAATAGAGGGAGACTCAGATAGAAAGGAGGCAACAGCAGAGAGGGGAGGGAGAGAGAGAAAGTGAGCGAGGGCGGGGGGATGCAGGGTTTCACTTGGTAGTGTTAGGGATGGATGGAGAGAATGATGAGAAGGGAGGAGTGTGTGCGGGGGTTATTAGTCCACCCTCCAGAGGCTACTAATGCACTGACCTTCATTAACTCGCATTACTGTCGGTGTGTGTGACTGTGTGTGCGAAAGTGCAACTCTCTTTAGTTAACACTCATTACGGAGTCTTTGTTTAAAGGCCAGTAAACTAATGAAGTCATTAAATAAGTGGAGAAAATCCTGATTCAAGTATTGAAACTAGACACGGAGGTAACTTTAAGGACAGGAACAGCCAGTGGGAGACACTGAAAACGGCAAAAGAATGTGGGTGATGGCTATTGTCAAGCCATAGGATAAGCACTGACGAGCACATCCAGCCATCGCGACAGTTCTCTGAGGACTTAAATATACAACAGAGAGACATAAGACTTGAATCAGACAGATCTGGTGTTTATCTGTGCAAGTGCAGGCTGGGGAAAGATGAACCTGATATACCATGCTCTGTGTGAGTAGTTGGAAGGGTTGAATGTGATTCTGTCACTAATGTTATTTTCTGTCTGTGTGTAGGCTCTCCTTGATACTCAGAAACAGTTGCGTTCCCAGATCTCCAACTTTACCTTCAACCTGGGCTTCTCTGGGAAGTTCTACCACACAGGTGCATTCTATTTTAAATGCTTTCCATCCTAACATACTTGTGTCAAACCTACACAGTAAGAAACACACATGATGACTAAGACTGTAAAATCTTACTGTAAGAAATTTAGACATGTTTTCTGTGAGTGATTCATACGTTACTTCATTCATTTCAGTAGGTGTTTGCTTTTGTTAAAGAGGTGGTATTATGCTTTTTGGCTTTTTCCCTCTTCTTTATTGAGTTATATATCTTTTTTGTGCATGTAACAGGTTTGCAAAGTGAAAAAGCCCAAAGTCCAGCCCAAAGGGAGTTCCCATCTCCCACAGAAAGCACTGCTCTGAACTGCTTGAAAACAGCTCGTTTGTAGTCCAGCCCTTCACTTCCTTTACTTGTGACATCACAATGCAAGCTCGTCATAAAGCTTGCCCAAGGGGGTAAGCCAGAGATCGAACAGTGAAGCCGACCAAAGCCTGCATGGAGGGATCCATGTAGGCCCAAAAATTATGTCAAAACCCTGTGACAACCCCGTCACACATGAGAGATGTAACCCTATTGGTTAGATTGTAAACTCTCGATAATCGATCAGTGATGTTGCGTTGGTGTTTGACAGGTGAGCCTCGTAGGTGGGCTGATTAAACAGTGACAATCCGAGTCAGACAAACACACTGAGCCATGGGACTTTTTGTTGGCGCAGCTATGCAGCTACCAGAATTACGGTGTTTCTGCCATTGTTCTACGTCATTAAACCACGTTTATGATGTGTGATCAAAGTAGATGTTGGTGCCAGCAGGAAGCAGCCCTGCAGTAGTATTTTGTTGGTCCAAAACTGGCTTCACTGCTCTCCATTCAAATCAGCGGGGTGGCTTCGTCCAGTAATATACTGTCTATGAGCTTGCCAAGCGGCTGGCGGGTCAGGCACGCCCTCAAACCAAGCTAGTCTGAGCGGAGGCCCTTTGGCTCGACTCGCCTTTGATTGGGTTTCCATTGTAGAAATGTTGTACCTGTACCTGCTTCCATGTACTTTTTGTCGTATCACCTCACCTCCGTCGAGGTTCCAAGTTAGCTGAAGGATACTAAAATGGAACGTGAAACACGACAGACAGCTGATTGGTCAGAGAGAATATTCACTATTCACTCCATCATCATTGCACCGGACAGAGGCCAGCAACAGAAAGTTTACTTTACAGTTTTCGTATGGAATTTCATCACTAAATCCACCTCTGAAAAGTTTTGACGTGAGAAATCAGCTGTGTAGATTTTGAAAATTGACAGTTTTACGAGAAGTGATGGCGGAACAAAAATGTGATGAATGTTTTCGGAGTTGAGGAGCTCCGCAAGTGGCTGCGAGGTAAGCCTGTGCCAACCTGCGGCAGGAGCGTGTGAGGCCGGCCAGCTGCCCCCTCACAGAGCACTCTGCTCCCGCCGTGATGGTTATGGACTTTTGAGTAACTTATACCATCTGCTAGCTTACGTCTCAGTCTGAAGCGGCTTTGATTTGGATAACACTACCTTGTTTCTTACGACCCCCCCTTCTATGCTTCTGATTGGCTAGTAGTCCGTACCTGGGAACTACGCACGTGCAACTCCAACAAAGATTTTGCACAAGTAAGATGCATCACTCTGTAGCTTAAGAGCGGAACGTACAACACATAGGGTGAAAAGAGGAGCTGAAGAAATGGGCAGTATGACAAAAATATAGTGTTTTTTGAAAATTGAACCATGTAAACCTGTTCTGGTACAACCCCTAATTAAGATTTTGAACATGAAAATGGGCATAATACCACCTCTTTAAATAAGAGCAAACCATGTATTTATAAATGTATTTATTACACTTATGTAATAGATGCATGTTCTTAGCGGGAGTAATACATCCTACACAGTTTCTGTAGCTTGTTTATGTGCTATAACGTATCCTATTCGTCATAAAAAAAACTTTATCTCATACTATTTCTAGATTGTGGCGTTATGGAGAAATATGAATACAGACATATTTAAATGCACGTACTGTTGTGCATTCTAAGCTTTGTTGCAGTTCCAAGGACAGATGTTATTGATTTTCTAGTTAAAGTGTCTAAATCTGCAGCAAGAGAACAAAAGAGCGAGATATACAGGAAAAGAAATATAAAGGTGATATTGAACATAATTATAGTTCTAAGAAATCTGATACACAATGGAACATATTTCCATAACATTTGTTATTGCTATGGCATCACTTTTTATCACCATGGTATCAGGCCGCTACCTTATTTAGCAACATGACCTTAAAACAACCCAATTGCTTGGTGATATATGCTAACCTTAATTCTAGCGAGTTGTTTATAGAAACAACTTTATTATGTGCTCTGAATCTGCATGGAGCGTGCATTGATACATGTTATTTCTTGTACTTTTGTCCTTGTGAATGTGTTTGTGTGTGTGCATGTATCTGTGTGTGTGTGTGTAGGCACGGTGGAGGAGGATGAGGGAGATGATTTGCTGTTAAAGTATGTGGATGAGTTCTGGTGGTTCCCCCACATGTGGAGCCACATGCAGCCTCACCTCTTCCACAACGAATCCTCACTGCTGGAGCAGATGGTCCTCAACAAGGATTTTGCTCTGGTGAGATGGATGCACACGCACGTACGCACACACCTTCCTTGCAGCTGTCTATTTCGTTGATGCTTCTTCTTGTGTGTTCTTTTAATCATGCTTGCTTCCAGTGATTGCATTTTATTCAAGGACGTTTGTTGCTGTTGATGATTGTTGGTTGCTTCTCACAGCAGATTACAGACATGATGTTTGCTGGTCAAAGCGCTGGAACTGTTTTTACTCAGAGACTGGGAGAGTCATAAAAATAATGCACTGTGTTACATACACTGCATGTTTTATAAGAAACCTAATTGCTGCCTGAATTACGTTCACTTGTAACATTTTTTTTCCAGTCTGGGAGGTGTGACAGTCCCATACCACAGGATGTACACAACGGAAACCGGTTTCATATCCTGTGTCTTATGTGTTGTTAGGTTGAAGTTTAAAATTTCAAGCTGATACTGTGTGGAAAACACATTAAAGATATGTGAATATGTGAAGAGAATGAATGTTTTGCTGATATGTACAATATAAAGATATCTTAGATATGTTGATAGAAAAACATAATGCAAAAAAGTTGCATATGAACATATTTTAAGAGGCAGCGTTGCCACAAAGCAGAAGGAAAATAGCATTTTAGGATAAGCAATAACAGTGCTTTCACAAAATTTATTGACATGTACTCATTTTATAAAACAAAATAAACAAAATGCAAGAACCCTGTTGGGAGTGATGCATTAATGGGCAACACCTGAGCCCTGTTTCATGTCTTCATGTTTAATCTGAAAGTCTGCAAGGTCGAGAGCTTTTGTTGCTCTGCTTTGTTTTCTGTGCTTTATTAGTATGTGCGTGATTGAGTTGAGATGATTTGTATGACCACATAGGAGACACAGACAATGGGGTTGAAGGTTAACGTAATCATAAAGTGTGATCCTTAACCTCTACACACACATACGTATATTCTCCACTCCCTCATCCCCTGACCGCAGATGCTTAGCTTTGACAGTGTGTGTAGGTGCGTGTCAGAGCGAAGGACAACATCATCAGTCTGCGAGATGCACCCAGCAACAATCCGCCTTCACACTCCCACACATACACATGCTCACACAAACTTTTTTTATTTTTATGTCCAACCCAAGGCCAGCCTCGTAACAAACGCAACACAGACCACGTGCTTCTTCTACAAGGTCAGACGGCTGGGCCCTGTGTGTTTACATGCAACCATGTCCTTTGTCAGAGTTGTAAATGTGCTATAACTTCTGTGTTTATATATATAACCCTCAGATACATGCCTCTGTGTACGCCTATGTATGTCCTCCACCTCTAGGAGCACAACATCCCAGTGGACATGGGCTACGCCGTGGCCCCTCACCACTCAGGTGTCTACCCAGTTCATCTGCAGCTGTACAAGGCTTGGAGACGCGTGTGGAACATCCAGGTCACCAGCACTGAAGAGTACCCCCACCTCAAACCTGCCCGCTACCGCAAGGGCTTCATCCACAACAACATCATGGTGAGAAAACAACACTGTTAAAAAACCCCAGGGAGGGCACATGCATGAAAATATGCTAATTCATGTCCATAAATACACTTCAATTCACGTTTGGCACATACATGAAAACTGATTAACAGCTTCACAACTACCAACTGAATAATCATTATTGAACATTAAAAAAATTATTCAGTCGAATGTCATAAAAGACATTTTAAAATATATTATTCAGGCAAAGATCTCTGATTGTTTAATATTTTTCTTTCCTATTTTGTTGTTTTGATTTTTTACCCTGCATTTCTATGGAGCTAGACATAGTGATAATTGTGGTTGTGGGTATCCGTAGATACAAGTCAATGTTGGTGCCGTTTGCAGACACATTTTATAAAATATGTCGGCCTGGCAGACAAAGCATAGAAGTGTTTATTTGTTGTCTGACAAAAAGAGGTGACTCAGGTTAGTCAGATAAACACGAAAAATATCACACAGTGTGCCTTTGAAGAATTCCTGTGTGTTATCATGTGCTTTTCTGAACACAACCCCACCGATCATGTAGAAGTCAAGACTCAAACATAACACTCAAAGCACATTATGTTGTGCCCTTTCCTGCCTCGAAGAAACAAAAATTTGCTTAATTCATCTGACTGAAATTAACACCATGAATTGTAAATCCTTAGAGCAACTAAATCAAAGAGAGCTTTAATGCAGAATCATTTAGTCACAAGAGTCTGTTTGGATATGTTCCTTTGACGCTGTTCTTTTATCTTGCTTTTGCAAAACTGTTTTTATCTACTGTCTTTGTTCAAATAACTGTTTGCTGAATAGTAAATTGTGTGCTGATTGTTTCTTGCAGCCTTAAACAGAAAATCAATGATGCTGTGCATGGTGTGTAACCTCTTTTGTGCTCGTGCGTGTGTGTGTGTGTGTGTGTGTGTGTGTTATGAATTCTTTGACCTTGTCTCTCCACTGCATGCTCAGCTACATGTTGATTCAATATTTAATGGCTTCGCAATGCAGCTAAAGGAGTGAGCGTTTGTGTGTATGTGCCTGTGTGCATTTGTACATTTGTATATGTGCATGATGTCTATCATAGAATAAGGATTTAATAATGAGGGCATTTTGACACTTTCATGCTCCAATGAATAATTCATCAGTCACTGTTTGAGACAGCAATAGAATAAAACTCTTGTCACCCATCCCACCTTAGCAAGTTGTCTTCATCCCTCCCTCTTGTCTCTCCTCCTTCTCTTCATTCACTTGTCAGTCAGACTTAATGTCAGTGTGCACAACTGCTTCCTTATTGACAAAAGAACCAATCACATCTGACACCAAAATTACTAGTCCATGTTGCTCTGCCATACTTAGGTTTTGAGCAAACAATATGAACAGACAGTTGTGTCAATTTCCTAATCAGTCCTAGAAGTTTGCTTTTATTTCTTATGACATCTTGTCACAGTGTCATAAAAGACAGCCACTTTATCCCACTTTCTTTCAATACAGTAACAAGCTGACAGGTTGACAGGCTATAATGTGTTATTATACATTATCAATAGTATGGTATTGAGAAGCATCAGTGAATCGCTGAATTAAATAGCAAGGCACTGAACAAAAAACACTTTAACACCATGATAAAGAAAAGAGGAGACACAACAAAGAACAAACTGGCAGAACATTGGTGTTTTGTAAATGAAGATTTTTTTGAAGAAAAGCTGAAGAGTGGAGGCTGAAGTAAAATTAAATCCCCAGCAACAAATACTTTCAAATTTGTTACTTTGTTCTACTGTCTTTCAAGTAAAACTTAAGACTTTATTTTGTATTGACTAGAATAAACTTCTTGTTGGAAATGTTGCCAACGCACCAAAATATGCTAATATTATTTAGTTTGAAGTGTTCCTCAATTAAAATTGGTGGGAGCCATTAGTACAGTGTGATGATCTTTTGTCTTATTCTTGCCTTTAGTTTTTTTTTTTCCCTGTTTGTCCATGCACCCAAAGCTGGACCTCAGGTCTATGAATTAGAATGATCTGCCACTGGTGGTCTCAGACGTAAGCTGCATTTCATCAGCAGATGGAGATTGTTAAGTTGTCATGGAGTTTTGTATGTCCAAATTTGTTCTGAATGCTTTGAAACTTTTTAAGCCCCCATGACCATAAAGTCCTCAAAGCGTTCAGAAAAATACAGAAATTTGAGCAAGCAAATCATTCAAAGCTACACAACAGTGACTTGGCGGACCTTGAGGTGACATTGTTCTGTTAAATTCCACTTGCAAAACTGTAGAAATACACAAATGTGTATTAATAGCCATTGTAAATATATTAAGCCAGGGGAGCAATAAGGTCAGTGTAGGGAAATAGTGAAAAAGGTTCATCTCTTGCTCAGACACTGCATGCTACACTGACTAAATAGCAAAGGGAGGCTAGGAAAAAGAGAAAACACTCAAAATGTAGCTCATGGAGGCAGAACATTTTTCAGAGAGGCAGTTTGTGTAGTGGTTTGTGTGTGTGTGTGTGTGTGTGTGTGTGTGTGTGTGTGTGTGTGTGTGTGTGTGTGTGTGTGTGTGTGTGTGTGTGTATATGAAATTAAAATGTTAAATTCCAATATAAACCGACTGGTGAGGTTTTAGACTGATAATTCATATAGCCTCCTGGCCTCTTGTGAAGTTACTCTGGGACATCACTCACAACCTTCACACTTTCTGTACCTTTCACATTCTTTCACTTGCAATTTTTTTTTGCAATTTCGGTCTATTAATCTCTTTCCCTCTGCCTTTTGCTCCATCTTTGTTTGCTCAGAGGAGGACAGGAAGTTGTCTTGAGGCTGTAAAATTGGTGTTTGGGTGTCTCTGTCAGCAGATTGAGAGCTACCCACTGGACCCACAGTATCAGAGCAAATCAGACTGAGATTTAGGATTGTGTGTGTGCCTTTGTGTGTGTGCGTGTGTGCACCTGCAAAAACATGCATACTTGTGTGTATTTGTGTGTATATCTTTTTAAAATGTACTATATCAGTTTGAGCTATAGCTCTGTGGATAGTTGGTTTGGTGAAATAGTGCTGAATGTCTGTGGCTCTGGTGGCCTTCTCTCTATCTGTCTCTCTCTTTGCGTGTTTGTGTGTGTGAGAGTGTGAACGAGTCTGCAGTGTTTTATAGATAAACCAATATCTGCGCTTCTAGCCTTTACTCTGTATTTCACACAGAGAAGTGCTCCACAAGGAGTTCACAATAAAGACCTCATTCTCTTCTCTTCATTTAATTAATTTAATGACCTAATGAAAAGGTGATTCATTACTCAGATGTTAAACACTTGATCCATCTTTGATGCTTGTTTCTATATTTTTGGGTATATTAGTTTTGTTTTATTTTACATCATAAATTAATTCAAATGTATTTTTACATCAGCCAAAATACAAACAGCTGAGATAAGCTGTAAACACTCCCTGATGATTCTGATCTGCCAAAAACAATGTTATTGCTGTCACCTTTAAAACATTATCCAACTGTAACATTGTTAGATACACTAGTAACAAGAAAAAGAATCTGAGAAATTGACATCCTTTACCAAACAAACAAGGCACAGAGCATATAACTCACAAAGGCGTGGCGGTGTATTTTGGTTTTTCATGGCTAAGAGTGCATGGTGCACCTGCTTGAGGTGAGATTTAAAGTAATCCATTATCGTGTCATCCTGCTTAGGTAAACAGTGAGTCACCAAAATACCAAACAGGTGTAGGTGAGGAAATAAGAATTGAACAGCGCTCCAGGCAGTTTTAGCTACCCCACTGAAAACCATAAGGCATTGGCTTTCATGCACCTGCATGAAAACAGGGCCTTTACTGCTGCTGTGAAGTTATCTCAACTGGGCAGCTCTTCAAGACACACGGCTCTGTCACAGTCGTAAATGGTGTGTCCTTTGACTACTCTAATTTAACTCTTTTTCAAGCAGGCATGCTGACTTGTCATTACAGGAAAGGCACGTGGATTACTAATAAGATTTAACGATGGCTCCTTCCTATTAAATGCAGTCACGTGCTCCTCGGACGGTCCCATTTCTCCAGTTGGGAATATGTTTATCCGACTTCAGTGTGTTGAGCTTTAGCTCGTAATGTGGAAACAACTTTTTTTTAACAACAGTTTTGCACAGTATCTGCGATGTTATGTATGTGATGCTTTCCCAGTATCCTGAAACAGTTTTAAGCTTAGTGATTCTGTCCCAGATTTGTTGCTGCACCTGTAGGCTACATTCCCAAAAAACGCTAAAATATTGTTTTTCAATTCAATTCAAATTCAAAGTGTTTATTGTCAGATGTTCAAGTTTCCCTGTACACTGAAATTCTTACTTTGCTGTCCACGTCAGATGTGAACAGCAATGGTTACAACCTATTACCATAATACAAATTACTTGTGAAACATTGATACGCACTACATTTATTAATGAAAAGCATTTGACTTTCCGAGTTGTTGTTCCAACCTGAGGGGCCATTCAAGCGAATTTTGCCAGCTGGGAACTCATTTTTCCAATTATTCCAACACCACATAAATGAAAGTATTAATTAATTACATCTGTGCTTTTTATCCTATGACAAGTCAAAATGGCAGCTGTGAAAAAGGCCTATCACACTCTGTCAAGAATGTGGCTTGAACCACCTTACGAATTGGCACTTGTGCTTCTCCACTACAATAGGTAACATTACCATATGCTGGATGACACAGCACATCAGAATATCCTTAACCTGCCAGCTGTACATTTCATCCTCCATCTGTAACTTTTATGCTGCTAGCTAAAACTATTTTTTGTTATCTTACGTCATCTTTGTGCCTTTTGTACTTTGACCTTGAAATGGATGAGGGATCATCACTTTCACCTTACATGGAACTAGCAGTTCCCTGTTTAATCTCAAACCATTATATCACAATGGTTTCATAGCCGATTTTCTGTATCGGCAGGGAGTACTCCTGCATTTGTGAAGACAAAAGGCTTTATACAACCTTTGTAGCTCCAGAGGGAGCTGAGCAAAATCTGATAAATGTAGTCTTGTGGTCTTCAAGTGATCTCACTTTTGTTTGAAAATGAAAGAAATCTGGGGATGTGGAGTTAGAAAGCTTACCAGACCTCTGAAGGCCGCTCCTTATCTCTGCTTGAAGAAAGTGGCTCAAGGCTACATTAGCCACTGCTTGTATAACACACACCTGAATCTCTGAGTTGCATTGTGGTTAATGTAGGCAGCAGCATCTGCCAAAGAAGAAGAATGTGTTGAATAAAAAGATAATATCTCGGTTCTGCTGCATCACTTTTGATCCTTTTTTAAAACTCTCTATCCTACTTTGACAATATTATCACGAGTACAAAGCAAAATCAGTACAGAATTCTTTGATGGGACACTGAAAATAACTGATTATTTGAGTTAGATTTTTGTAATAACATGGATGCAGTAATGTATGCAGTAAAAGCTTTTTGTCTTAGAAATTTGTGCCAGCTGATCACACTTTCCTTGGTTGACTGTGATTATAAACTTTATTTTTGTCCACTTCCTGTGTGAACTGAAGAAATGAAAAATGAACAACTCCTCTTTTCATGTGTCTGTGCGTGTGTAGGTGCTGCCTCGTCAGACGTGTGGCTTGTTTACTCACACTATCTACTATAAGGAATACCCTGGAGGACCTAAAGAACTGGACAAAAGCATCCGTGGGGGAGAGCTGTTTCTCACTGTGCTACTCAATCCGGTGAGTCACAAAATCTCACACACGCTCACATGCAAACAGAAATACAGAGTAAGAAACAGGGCGGACTATTACTTTCTGTTTTGATTTTTGCACCTTAAAGAGGCACCAACTGGGTTTCCCGCTCTCTTTGTGAAGGTAACTTCCTCTCTGTCTGGTTCATTCCTTTTCATTTTGCTTTGTGTGTGCACGCGTATATATGTGTGTGTGTGTGTGTGTGTGTGTGTGTGTCTCTTTTCCTGTCAGGGGCTGCTTCTCACTGTGGAGCTGTGTTCATCTCCCCACTTTAAATTAGGTCTCACCACAGGGGGCTTGCTGTCACACACACACACACACACACATGCACATGCACACCTTCCCCCTCTCGGTTACCCCTGCTGTGTATGTCAGCTCTACTCGATTCTGCTTTGAATTAAGGAACAGAATTAGGTTTTGGTGGCAGTTAAGATGCTCATCCACGTGCACATACTCACCAGCGCATGCACGCACAAAGTTAAAAAAGGTAGGCATTGAAATTCCCAGGAATTATCCCCAAACAATCTCTCTGTGACTCAGACACACACGTGCACATGCACAGACACACAAAGATGCTCACAGACCAGCAGCAGGCTGTATTGAAGTGTCAGGTAGAGGAGTGCTGAACTAGAGAAGCTGTCAAAACTCAGCGAACATCATAGAGTCAAGTGCAGCTTCGCACAACAACCCAATCTAGGCCTTTCTTCTTTCTCCTCACCACTTTGTCTCTGGCTGTCTTTCGTTTTGTTATTCTTTTTTGTTTCTTTCTCTTCTTTTTATTTTCTTATTTGTGTCTCTATTTCCTGACATCTTTTTGTTTCTTTCATTTATTTCTTTATTTCATTATTTCTTTGTGTCTTTCTTCGATCTTCCATTCGTTCCAGTTTTATTTATTTAAATGTTCTTTCATTCTGTCTGTCTTCTGTGCCTCTGCATGTCAGTTCGTCCCTGACTCTTCAGCAAGATCTCTTCCCTGCTTTAAATAATAGTCATACATGGCATTTGCACTGAAATACTTTATAAGCTTGTTGTTCTGTTGTTATAAAAAATCCTGATCAGTTTATATCCATTTCAGAAGAACTGTTATAATTGTTTATTTTGTTCTTTTCCTATACTTTTCTGTATCAGGTTGCATGCAGGGGAAATATGTCCTTTGGTACACATGAATTAAAGTGTGCAGGGACAGTGGTTTTCTAATAATAGACAAAGACTAGGTGGTTGGCATGGAATAAAAATGAGAGAGAGCGTAATTTGCCTTTTTCTATCAGAGGAAGGTAAAAGTGATTTGGGGGGCTGAAGTGGTTGTATTGTATTGTTACTGAAAAGACTCTATGGGAAAATGTACAAAATGAATAGTCACTTGCACCTAAAAGTCCTTTTCACAGCCTGATTGTGCTCCATGGAATGAATTGTGATAGGGACTAATAATTATGTGGCCTCTTGCAAACTCTGTAGTAATGTACATGAGCAGCACAAGCCACATCCCTGAACAAACATACATACATACTCTTGCAGAAGACCAGTGATATTATATCTTTGAATTTAAGAAAACAGAAGTTAAAACTTCCTGGAGTGCTTTGTAAAAATGGAAATATCACATTTGTCAATTCTGATAGGGCATTATAACACAGGGTTGTTGTTTTTTGATGGAGATTTAAATGAAAAATATAGCAGAATATTTACAGGCATGCAAGCATGCAGTCCTTAAAAATGACTGACATGGCCAGTTTGAACAGGATCAATGAAAGAAATGTACATTAAGCCACTTCCCCCTTTAAAATTTTTCCTGTGCAAATAATCACACAGTGATTGGAGGCTGCCTTTTGCTTGATAAGAGGAGTGTCTTAGATGTTGGCTGTACTAAGTGCCTCCAGAGTTAAACACTCGTGCTCCATAAACCCAAGGCACCAAATTATCCCATAGAGACTTGCCAAAAGACTCCATGTAATAGTTTAATGTAATGTAATGTAATAGTTTACTCCTCAGATTCTTCACAATGCAAGTGCAAATGCAACAAGGCAATCCTAGCTTTATTTTGCTTTTGCCTGGTGTCCCTAAAAAATGTAAAGTTATGTCAGCTCTGTTTGAAGATGTATAAATAGCCCAATACCTGAACAAGGAAGCAAAATTTGCAATTATTTCACAACATATTTATGAAGTTAGAATATTCAAACATTGGCTAGCTAAAACTACCAGTTGCACTCCTATTTATGGTTTACATTTATTTATTAAGTAAGCCCAACACATTACAGTGATTGTGATACAGTAACTCATTTCTCATTATTCCCAAGCAGACACAGGAATGCTGATGATCTGCTAATTATCATGGTAGTAATGATGGCCCTGGTTAATGCCAATAACCTGAAATGTTTTCAGTGAAGCCATTATAATTTCAAGTTTTGTGTTGCTCCTTATAATTTTAATAGTGTCATGCTAAAATAGCACTGTATAACAATGATGATAAACTGTATTTTTTTTAAACCCAGCATGGGTTAACTGGGTTACAAAATGCAATTAAAAGAACAATAACATGAGCAACATCTAAGAAATAAAATATAAATAAGCCAAGTTCTACAGAGTATTAGGTAACATTACATAACATAAAATAAAGAAATTCACTTGAAAACATATACCACAACAGAATGAAATGTTTGTAAAATAAAGAAATAAATACATATCATATCATAACTAAATTACATTAAGGAAAATTTATTTTCCATCATAAAAAATTCCTCATTTTCTGAACTGTATGCTGAGCTTGTATGCAGCTCTGTTCTCTGTGTGGGATTTTCATTTAATGTAAGAAAATCCCAGGAAGTTCATAATA